>QTSX02003747.1:0-157076 GCA_014839935.2 Entomophthora muscae
ATCTCTCAAGATGTTGGTCATGATGATTCCTTCTGGCACAAAGGTCCTGTTGTGGAGCATTAGTGTTGTTCCCTTCAATGAGTAGCCTTTTTGGTAGTGGGCGCTATCTAAGGATTTTAAAAGGGTGGCAATCATGGTTTTGATGAATTTGTTGAGTGATTGGGCCTTCAGTACTTCTGGTTTGCTGGCTCTGATCTTCATCTATCCTAGGTGAATGCCTAGGCTAGCTGGGTCCAAGAGAACTTGAGTGTTGTGGTTGCAAGTTTCTATGTGGGTGGGTACCAAGTCAGTTCTTCTACTCAGAGCATCAGGTACTACTTTCACTTTCCCTGGCTTATAGTATATGGTCAGGGCGTAGTCAGCTAGTTCTAAGGCCCATCTTTCTTTTCATTGGTTAAGCTGGTGTGGTTTGAAGAAATAGACCAAGTTCTTGTGGTCTGTCAGGACCTTTACTGGGAATTCAGCGCCACAGAGGTACTGGTGTCAATGTTTCAAGGTCTTCATAATGGCTAGCATGTCTTTGTTGTAAATTGGGTAGTTTCCTTCTGCAGGCAGCATCTTCTTAGAGTATTATGCTACAGGATGTAGTATACCATCCCCTCCTTCCTGAAGAAGGACCCCATCTATTGCAAAATTGAATGCGTCAGTTTTGAGCACAAAAGGTTTGGATGGGTCAGGCATGGCAAGGACAGGGGCAGAAGTAAAAACCTGCTTCAGGGTCTCAAACGCTGAGGTGCAATTGTCAGTCCAGACAAACTGGACCTTTTCTGAGCAGAGTCTGGTCAGAGGTAGCATGATAGAAGGTTTTTTTCATGAAGTTCCTGCAATATTTTTCTAACCCCAGGAAGCTTCTGATATCCTTCTGGCATACAGGGGTAGGCCAAGAAGTCACTGCGTCCACCTTATCCTGGGCTATCACAAACCCTCTGGTTTTCACTAAGTAGCCCAGGAATTTCACTTCTGGTTGGAGGATTCACATTTCTTGAGTTTTGCGTGCAAGTTAGATTGAGAGAGTTTGTTCAGGATTAGATCTAGGTGGAGCAGGTGCTCTTCATGGGTCTTGCTGTAGATGAGGATGTTTTTGAGGTAGGCCACACAGAACTGGTCAAGGTGTTTGCCCAGGACTGTGTTTATCATGCGCTGGAAGGTGCTGGGGGCATTGCATAGTCCAAATGGCATAACCAGGTATTTGTAGAGTCCGTACCTGGTCTTGAACGCCGGTTTGTACTTGTCGCCTTTTTTGATTCAGATTTGATTGAAAATATTACAAAAGTCAATCTTGGAGTATACCTGAGCGCCTGTCAGCACGTCACACAAGTTGTTGGTGTTGGATATGGGGTAGAAATTCTTTACAGTTATCTTGTTCAATTTCTGGTAGTTAACGCACGGGCGCATGCTGCCATCATTCTTGCCCACAAACAGCATTGGTGACAAACAAGGGCTCTTGGACACACAGGTGAAGCCTTTCTTGGGTATGTCTTAAATGTACACCTTGAGTGCCAGCTGCTCTTGTGGTTGAAGCTATATATGGGTCCATGTTTGGGTTCAGTGCCGGGCAGGAGGTCAATAGCGTGATCATACTTGGTGTGTTCAGGGAGACAGGTGGCCACCTCTTTGCTGAAAACGTGGGTCTGCTTTCCTAGAGAAGCAGGTAGGACACCCACACTCATTTCAATCTGTATGGTCATGAGCTGTTGGATAAGTTCCTCTGGGTTGGTGCAGAAAGGTACAGTGTTGCAGTTTCCCTTATCACCCAAGGTGACGTTTTGTTCCCGGTAGTTGAGGGTGAGGCCATGTCTATCAGACCAGGAATCCCCAAGGATGAGGGCATGTGGTAGGCCTTTCAACAGGATGAGAGATGATGGGTACGTGTTGTTTCCTATAACCAAGGGCAGTTCTTGTTTGCATTTGTACCCTATATCTCTTGTGCTATTTCCCATGATGATCTGGAGGCAGATCTCTGATGCAGACAGGCCTATTTCTTGGGATAGTTTGGCATCCATGAAACTCTCATCTGCTCTGTGTCAATGAATGCCTTCAGTTTTTGGAGTGTTCCTCTGACAATAACAGATACTAGGATAAACTTGTAAGACTGAGAAGAGCGTTTATTTGGGCCAAAGGGATAGGAGCAGGGTTTTTCTTAAGGCATGCTCTGGTCAAGTGCCCTGCTTTGTGGCAGTGGAAGTAGAGTCCTTCTCTGTAGTGTCTTTGAAGTTCCTCAGGGGTCATTCCCCCTCTGTTGGGTGTGGGGGCTCTGTTCTGGCGGTTTTGGGTAGTAACAGTGTTCTCTTGGTTCATGCTGAGGCCCTTTCACAAGGGGACCAGGTCTTCTAAGCCAAGGGTGGGTGGGTGATGTTTCAGTAGGTCCTTTATGGCTGGGTTCACCCCTTTTTGGAATATAATGCCTGTCAATTTGTCCTCAAGTTGGGTGCGGGTCTTCAATTTGAGGAACTTATCAATGTATGCCTGAATGGGTCAGGAGCATTGTTGGATTTCTAGCAAGGAGTTCAGGGCGTAGTATCTAGTGTCCCAATCCTCCCCAGTTGCCATTAACTCAGCCTCAAAATTGGCATAGTCCAAACAGAATTCTACAACTTCTGCTGTGGCTTTGCCAAACCAGTCTAGAGAATCTCCTGAGAGCATGGAAGCAACTCCAAGTATCTTCTTGATGTCACTGGCGTAGAAGGGGGCGTTGGTCTGGAAGTACAGGCAGAAGACTGACATGGCACGTCAGGCTTCCTTGAGTGTAAGCTTCTCCATCTGGGGTATCTCAACCTTTGTGAAGGACTAGTTTACAATTACGTTTTGCACTTGGGAGGAGTGGACCTTGTTGGTATCAGTGGCAGCAGTATATGTTCTTTTTGGGTTGTTTGGGTTTGCATTCTTCCACATGGAAGAGATCAGGTTCATGGTCATCTTATAGGTGTAATAAGTGATTATCAATAACAAAAGCATACAAGATGCCCCAAGAAATAACAACATCTCAGGGTTCAGGGTACCAGGTTTTAAAAAGATTACCATAATGTCAGGGATCCAGTCTTGGGCAGCTGGTCCACCGTTTTTGGGGGTAACTTGGGCCAGAGTTTTTGCAGACAGGGCCCATCACAAGAGAGGAGCTAACTTTAAAAGGTAGGAAGCAGACTTCCCCACCCAAGACCACGGGCTGAAGGCTGGTATGATGATGTCCATCACCCCTGTGAGGATGATGTATACTATTACAAAGAGCTTGCTAGTATGGTCAGTTGGGAGGTCAGGCAAAGAAGCAGGCATAGGTTTGGGTGTTACAGGCGGTTCCATATGGATATTATAGGCAGGAAGGTAGTTGAATATTCCTCTAAATAATTTTGGTGTTGAGAATATCCACGGGCCTTGACAGTTGTATCTAACAACAGATTGTATGCGGGCCAAAGGATCAAGTTCAAGTATCTTTTCTGGGGTATATTCCTCATACTTGGGCTTCAAGGGGTAATCAGTGAAGTGAACAGGCCCAAAGGGTGCACCAGGTGGATGGAAAACTGCGGCTGGTGGGGCAGGAGGGCCGGGAGATTTTGAACTGAATTGATAGAAGGCAAATACAAAATAAGGCAATAGCTATATAAGCCAAAGTAACATAACCTTTATTAAAAAATGGCTATAAGTTTGGAGCGTGGGTCCTTTGGTCTATATAGCACCCTCCTCCAAACTTAACATTTTCCATGGGGTTCATCAGGGCATTGGGAAAGGCAGGCCTGGGGAAACTGGGTACTTGGGTCCAGAGGCAGCAAATGGCACTCAGCCCAGGAGTTCTTTTGTTAGTCAAGAATCTTAATTTGGCTATCTGATTATCTTGCTTTAGTGTTGTGGTCATGGGACCAGGCTGCAGGCCTGTGCCTCTTTCCCGGGCCAGCTCCTGATTGGCCACTGGTGTAGACTTCAAATTCATGAAGCTAATAGTTGCCACTTCAGCACCTCCATTAGGCGCTGTGGTTAGCCTTCCATTTGGTGCAATAATTTCCTTGGTTTGGCCTGTTTCACTACATGTCCCATCATTCTTGATATCAGCTTTTGGGGGCTCAATCTCAGAAAAACACGGGCAGGCGGTCCCATGGTCCACAAGCCTGGCGGCCCGGGGGATCCAGGGTTGGGGTTTGATTCCTGCTCCCAGGCCTGGATTTCTAGAGAGGAAGAATTGTCAATCCTGACACATACCCTCAAACCACAGCTTTCTTTTCAGGGGCAACGGTGTGGTCATATTCAAAGATAATATCAACCAGAAAAGTAACCTTACATTTAAAGGATTCACGCTTACTCCTTTTAATGATCAAGTTTGCCTGGAGAATGCGCTCTATGACTGCCAACAGGTGGGCCTTATGCAACTCCTTATCTGGAGAGAACACCAAGATATCATCCATATACACAATGGCACATATACCTAGGAGATCACCCAAGACTGAATCAATTAGCCGCTGAAAACAAGCTGGAGCATTCTTCAATCCAAAAGGCATTACACAGAACTGAAAGATGCCCTTCTTGGTTCTGAATGCTGTTAACCATTCCATTCCTTCTGCAATCCTGCTTTGATTGAAAGCATCCAAAAGATTCAGTTTTGAGAATAACTTAGCTTTCTCAACACACCTAGAGATCTATGCTTTGAGAGGTAAAAGGTAGGGATCAGGGATTGTAATGTTATTCAAATTCCTGTAATCAACACAAGGACAAAGAGACCCGTCAGACTTCTGAACAAAAAACAACAGGGAACAGATTGATGAAGCCTTTTTAAAAATATAGCTCTTTGTCAACATGTCACAAGTCCACTCTTCCAAACATGCGTCTTCCTTCAAGGTTAAAGGGTAAATAGGAGAAACAGTTCAAATCAGATCAGCAGTAACTTTAAATTCAAAGTCAAACTGAGTGTGCTTGGGAAGGACCTTGCCTCTGGTGGCGTCAAATGTTGCAGACCAGGGTTGCAAGCATGCTGGTGAATCTGAACTTGCGGGGACAGGGAAAGGAACCAATTGAATGGTTTGAGAGGATTGCTCCAATTCAGACATACCTAACAGCAGAATACAAATAGACATACCTGAATAGTTTTCCACCTGTAGCTCATTTTTTTCAGCAAGGTTGATACATTATGATCTCTCCACTAACTCACCCCCAAAATGATAGGATACATCAGGATAGAGCAAACAAAGAACCTTGCAGTAAAATACTGACCCAAAACTGCAAATTTTACCGGCTTCTCTAGCTAGAAAGAGGGAAACATTTGAAAGTTTCTATCCCTCACAAGCATTCCAGGGTGGTACTTCAGTTGTAGCAAGTCTGCAGTCTCCACACTCATGAAGTACTTGGAAGCACCCGTATCCAACAAAATGGATGGCCAATAGATAGTTTGACCATTATCAATGCTACCATAAAACAAGAAGTAACCAGAAGTGGATTTATTTGCAGCAAAGGTTGAGATCTTGGCAGGGTCCTGCTTCTCTTTGGCGGTACAGACAGCAGCTAAGGAGGCAATATGCTCCTGAAAGTATTGCTCAACCATTTCTTGGACAGCAGCTGGAAGAACAGGATTATCACAATCAATGGGAACAAGGGGCAACTCTTCAGACATAACCACAGAAGGCTTTGCAGGTATGACGTGCTGAAGCATTGTCAAAGAAATATCAGGACCAGACACCACTGGTGCCTCATTTACATTAACAGGTTTGTTCAACACTGCCAATTGCAACTGAGAAGAGCTACATGAGAACAATCCTGACTTTGACTGGAGGGAACTACTGTGGAACAAGGACCAGAAAACCAGGAGCACACAGCAGGTTTGTTCTCAATTATCAACATACCTTGCTTGGAAGTTGACAGATTTGAGACCAGAAAAAAGTATTTGGGTTACCAGGGCCTCAGTTGTGTTTAACAGGGAAACCCAAACCGTCAAATTATGGGCAGTCTGGTCAACTGCTAACCACAATGCTGAGAGTTTATTCACCTCAGGAACATCAATCATATGGCAGTAGGCGAGAAACTGAGGAAGGAATATTGAAAGTGGAGTTGTACCCTGATGGAAGGCGTACAGCTTACAATATACTTTAGCTCCTCAATAGATACACACAATTTTTTTAATAAAGGGTATAGAGATGCAATTTCAGTTAAAGCACGTGGATTGCGCTCCACCGCGGACAATAATAATTCACAAGCATCCTCAGAAACCTTTGTCATCACATGGTAAACTTGGGATTTGTGACTAAGGCTTGAACCAGAAAAGAACAATAATGCTGAAATAACTTCACGCAAAATTTCATAAGTGGGTGGAGCAGGAAAATAATCCAGACGCCAAAATGACATATGCTCAGAAATAGGAAATGGAAGTTCCAGTCTCAACAACTGCAACCAGAGATGAAAACCACTGTTGTGTTTGGCTCCTGCGGGCAACATCCAGGAGGACACGGCAGGAAAATCTTTATAACAAAAGATTTGAGGTTCAAAGCTAGCCTTGGGTTAGCATTCAGGGCAAAATTAAGGGCAAATACCTTAATTTCCTGGAATACAAGATGAGGACTTCCTTTTGGCAAAAGGAAAGGAAAAAGCTTGAAGATTATTAAAGCCAACACAGATGTGGATAAACTTGTCTTTATTGGGATAAATAATTCTACTTAAATAGTAGACAAGGGACAGTGATCACTCATTAGGTAGACAGAGTGGCCAAGGGGGTCACATTGGGATGAGGTCATACCAGGACCATACAAGGGAAGGTATGGTATTCCGGAAGGGGTGGATATTGGTACAGACCCATCTACAGAAGGCAAGGAATCCCCAAACTCAAGAGCAAAACCAGTCAAATCTTTGCATGTATCATTATTCAAAGGCCATATCAAAATAGCATTAATAGCACAATTTCCAAAATCTCCCCCCTCAAGATTGGACACAGGGAGTTGATATTTGCAAAGGATTTTGGAATGGACTCAGGCAAAAGGACGTCCAGAAGACAGCAGTTTCACGGTATACTTGATACCCTTCTTGAAGGTGACTTCACAAGGACCAACCCAGAGGGAGTCTAGCTTATGGGCTCTACCGCCTGTACAATTCTGATAGTAGAGGACCAGGTTGCCTACTTGATACTCAGGGAGGGGGGCCCTAGCAGCATTGGCCAGAGAGAGCTCTAAAGCCTTGACCTTGTAGGCAATGGAATATGCCGTTGTTTGGATGTTGATGATACAATTAGTTAAGTCATTGACATGGGCCTCAGGATTGGCAGACACATCAACTTTGATCAAAGGGGGTCCCAAGATTGAAGGGGTTATGGCTTCACACCCATACAACATGGCAAAAGCGGATTGACCAGTCACTTGGTACCTACTGAGTCAATAAGCAAAGAGGGTAGCAGGGAGGAATATGTCCCAATTGGCAGCATTGGAGAGCGTGAGTTTTCTCATTATGAACATCAGGGAGGAATTGGCTTGTTCAACTGTTCCATTATTTGAAGGGTTATATGGTGCAAAATAAGATAAGTGGGTACCCATGGCTTCTACTATAGACGTGATGAGGTAAGCGTTAAAATTAGTGCCATTCTTCAGAAAGAAGGACTTGAGGGAAGCCATGTCAATATATGATGTCTTGTAACAAGAAATTAGCAGTTGTCTTGGCTGTTATATCTCTGGTAGCCCTGGATTTAACCCATTTACTGAAATAATCTATGGCTACCAAGATTAATTGACACCCAGACCTAGAATGAGGAAGAGGCCCAACAGCATCAATGCTCACAGTGTTGAAGGCATGTTTAGGGGGGACAAGCTTGAATTGGTGCTGAGAAGGGCAAGGGCATTGAAGCTGGCACAAATGACAGGAGGCAAGAACATCAGGGATTAGGGGGCACATGTTCTACCAATAGAAATTCTTACATAGCCAGTAATGGGTTTTGGCTATACCTCCATGTCCAGTGTCAATGTGGGCTTGAAGAATAATCTCTATTCTCATGCTAGGGCAAACGTAAGGTAGATAGGCATTGTTGACTTTCTTGAAAAGTTGTCTATCGCAAATCACAGTGTCTCTTGAGAGGGTCTGTAGAGCCAATTGGATGTCTTCTGGCTTAGTGCTCCAGGAGTCAGGGTACCCTATTAATTCATATAGGCATCAGCGTCATCAGGGTAGATAGCTAGTATTGGCATCCTTGACAAGCAATTGGCGTTCTGATGTTGGGCCCCAGGACAATGTATCACTGTGAAATTGTATCCTTGCAGGCGCAAGGCCCAACAAGCTAGTTGACCTTCAGGTTCCTTTATTTGTTGCAGCCATTTAAGGGAGGAATGGTCTGTGACCACAGTGAAGTGAGTCCTATAAATGTAGTGCCTGAATTGCTTTACTGCATGTAACACCACCAGGCAATCCTTTTCAGTGATGCTGTAGTTCTTGTGTTTATTGAGGACCCAAGAAGAGTAGGCTACAGGTTAATCTATACCTTCATTGTCAAGCTGTGCCAGGATGGCACCTACAGCTACCCCGCTTGCATCAGTATACAAGATAAACTCTTTATCATAATCAGGGTAGACTAGCACAGGGGCCTCCTTGAGCTTGGCTTTCAACGCTTCAAATGCTTGTTGCTGACTATCAGTCCACTCAAGGGGGACGTTTCAAAGAAGTTGGACAAGGGGTTTACTTAATTTGGAAAATTCAGGTATGTACTAATGATAGTAACTCATTGTACCAAGGAATACTTGGACTTCTCAAAGATTTGTGGGAAGTAGCATCTTGTCAGTGGCTTCCACCTTATTATTCATGGGGCAGATTCCATTTTAGATGGCCTCATGACCTGGGATTTGAGTCACTCTTTAAAGAAGGAGCACTTGGAGGGTTTGAGCTTTAAGCCAGCTTTGCAAATTTTGATGAAAATAGCCTTGAGATGCTCCAAGTGGTTGGTAAAAGTAGCGCTTAGCACAGTGATGACATCCAGGTACATAAGGACGCAAGAGAGCTTTAGATCTTGTAGGATGGAATCCATAGCTCTTTGAAATGTAGCCAGGGCATTACAGAGTCTTTGAGGCATCCAAGTAGGCTCATAAAGCCCCTCAGATGTCAGGATTGACAATTATTCCTCCCCAGAAACCTGAGCCTGGGAGCAGGGATTGAACCCCAAACCTAGATTCCTTTGGGCCGCTGGGCCTGTGAACCTCTAGACCAACCACCTGCCTTTTTCTGGGATCAAGTCCCCACAAGCTGATACCAAGCACATTGACCCATGCAGTAAAAAGAGATAAACCAAAGAAATCATTGCACCAAATGGAGGATTAATCACCACGCCTAATGGAGGTATCAATCTGGCAACTATTAGCTTCATGAACTTGAAGTCTACACTAGCAACCAATCAAGAGCAAACCTAGGAAAAAGGCACAGGCCTGCGGCCCAGTCCCATGACCTTGACACCAGAGCAAGACAATCAAGCAGCCAAATTGAGATTCTTGACCAATGAAAGAACTCCTGGGCTAGGTGCCATTTTGCCGCCTTTGGACCCAAGCACCCAGTTCCCCTGGCCCTGGCCTTCCCAATGCCTTGATGGACCCCCCATGGAAAATGTTAAGTTTGGAGGGGATGGGACTATATTGACCCAAGGACCCCGCGCTCCAAAATTATTGCCATTTTTGAATAAAGGTTATGTTAATTTGGCTCATACAGCTATTGCCTTATTTTATATTTGCTGTCTACCAATTCAGTTCAAGATCTCCTGGCCGGCCTGCCCCTCTGCCTGCTGTTTTTGGTCCTCCTGGTGTACCCTTTGGATCCATCCATTTTACTGACTACCCTCTGAAGTCTGAATACAAGGTATACACCCCAGAAAAGATACTCAAACTTGATTCCCTGGCCTGCATACAATCCGCTACTAGATACAACCAACAAGGCCTGTGGATATTTTCAACACCCAAGTTGTTCAGAGTAAAATTCAATTATCTGCCTGCTTACAACCTGTCCATAGAGCCGCCCGTGACACCAAAGCCAATGCTTGCTTCTGCACCCAACCTCCCAACCAACCATACTGGCAAGCTGTTTGGGATTGTGTACATCACCCTCACAGGGGTGATTAACACTTTAATCCTGGCTGCCAGCCTGTGGTCTTGGGTGGGGAAGTCTGCCTCATACCTTTTAAAGTTAGCTCCCCTCTTGTGGTGGGCATTGCCCGTAAAAAACCCATCCCAAGTTACCCCTGAAAACAACAGGCCAGCCGCCCAAGACTAGATCCCTGGTATCAGAGGCAATGAGCACAGCCTTCTCTTGATCTTCTGGCAATAAGTTGACTTGTCAGTATCCAGAAGCTAGATCCATAGCTGAGAAAAACTTGGAGCCACTCAACTTTCTAAGAGCATTGTCAATTCTTGGCAAGGGGAACAAGTCTTTCTTGGTGAGCAAGTTCAGGCAGCAGTAGTCCATCACAACACAATGTCCTCCGTCCTTCTTCTTGAGGCTCAATAAAGGAGAGGCCCAAGGACTTTGAGAGGGAGCCAAGAGTCCAGCATCTAGGAGTTGTTTGAGATCCTTAGATACCTGGGAATCCTCTACTCTACTACCGCGGTATGGTTTGGCACAAAAAGGAGGCATCACCAGTATCAATCTGATGGATGGCCCCTTTAGCTAGACCATAGTCCGTAAGTCCAGAGGCAAAGATTTTGCTAAATTGATCAAGTAGGTCCAACATATCCTTTTGTTGGATGGGGGATAATTGAGGAAAGTTGACAGCAGTGAATAAGGAGAGAACCTGGGGGTTATCTTCAGGTTGGCAAGCAATAGTTGTATAGGCTCTTGTGGGTTTGATCTAGGATTCCTGAACACAGTCAGGGTTCTTTACGGCTTAGGGATTCAGATAATTAGAGTTCCAAGAACAACTTTTTAGGTAGTTCATAAGAAGTCTGAGAGTCAATCACCACCTGGGATCCCAGAGGAATGATGATAGCCACTGGGGCAAGAAGAGGTACACCTTCCTCCGCAGAACAAGAAGGAGGAGGGGTGCACATGTTGGAGGAGTGATTCCTATAATTGAGAGAGAAGATCCCTTTGGGGTACTCAAGCACACAAGTTTTAAGACGTTTTCCTGGAAGTTGCAGTGTTCCTCAAAAATCAAGGGGACCTCATATCCTAAGAGTGAAAGATATCCATCTTGTAGGTTTACAAATCCGTTATATTTGCGGAGGAATTGTGTGCCAACCAGGAGATCATAGCTTTTATTCTATAGGACAGAAGAAGGAGATGTGATGAGGAGTTTTCCAAACCTTGTTGGCAGAGCAGATTAGGAACCAATGGCGCAGGTTTGAGCCATGCCAGCGGTACCATACAACTGAGTGTAGTTGAGTTCAGGGGCCAGCTTAAGTTTCTTCATTAGCTTTGAAAATACCACATTAACTGGAGAACCTGTGTCCAGGATGGCTTTGATTTTAACCTTTTGGATTTATACTTCCACACAGGTTGTATCTTTCCCAAAGGGGACAAGATGGCCAATACATCCTGCACAGCCTCTAGCTCTTTTTCCCATTTAGCTAACATGCACCTCAAAGCAAGAATCTCATTATACACAGTCTGTAGCAAGAGAGATACAGTTACGTTTTGGAAGAGAGCTTTGGCTAGCTTGGCTGCTTCTTCAGAAGAGTCAACCAAGACGGGAGGTCAATGGGCCTGTGCTAGGTAAGGGCAAGCCACCATGGCTTTGGCTTCACTTGAAGATGCTCAAAAAGTGGTGGAGGTCTTCCCAGAGCAAAGCTTGTAAGGGACAGACATAGTCTCCGGAACAGCTAGCACAGAGTAGCCATAACTATTAGATTCTTCACTATCAGAATCTTCAGGTTCTGAATCACTGGAAAGATTGTGGAATAGGTGAAGAATAGTTGGGCCAAAGAAAGAAGGAGCTTCCTCGTCAGAAGGGGGATCAGGAGGAGACAGGGGGATTGGTCAGCAGAGAGTGTCTCCACCTCTAAGATGACCTCTCTTTATCTGCCTGTTCTTTAGGATTACAACCTTCCACCAAGGGATTAGAGCAGGTACACAAGTGATATCCTATTCAACTGCAGCTATGACAGCCTTGTCTCTTAGTCTGTCCACTTGACCCCAGAGTCATAATGCACAACATGCAAGAGGTGGTCTTGGAATTGCTGGCTTTATTTTCACGTACCACCATACCTCCATGGGTCAAATGCATGTCTTGTAAGAGCGTCTTAATACTCTTAATAGAAGTGAGGGAAGCCTTGTTTGCCTTAAAGTGTAGGTATAGAAGCTGGTTTACTTTCAAAGCATTTGAACAAGCTGTGTATGCTTCCCAAGGAGTTAGCTGTCAACTGGTGACTAGCTGTTGACCTTCAATATAGAAGCAATCTGTGAACTCAGCCAGGGTTTCCTTGGGTTTAAAGTAGATGTGCATAAATGCATCATTCTTGACCTCCAAGCTGAGATCTCCTCCAAACTTCTCAATAAGGAGGTGCTTCATATCTTCCCAGGTTACAATAGAGAGGAGTTTGGGAACCACTACTTCTTGGCATGTGGGATGAAGACAGGTAAGGATATGTTCCATTTTGAGTTCTTTAGTATCCCTAAACATTGCAGTCTTGTAGATTGTTAGAAAGGCAGAAATGGTAGAGGTTTTGGGGTCAAATAACTGTTTGAAGGTCAGCTTGTAGTTTGGATTGATGGACAAGGAGGTGGATTGACTGTTATCACTAGGATTGAGGACATTGATGTGAGGATTGCCCTCAAACTCAGATTCAGCAGCAGGTTGTCTAGCCCAGAGAAGGCAGAGACTCTCCTCTAGAGTATCTAAAGTAGAGCTATTCTGTCCACTTACATCTCTGGCAGTGACAGCAGCAGCTCCAAATTTGTCAATCTTTATTTGTTGAAGGGCCAAAGTACCCGCAACCCCATTGACACAAGTAGCCAGAGAAATTGCTTGAGCAGCCAGAAGGGTAAACTGTCCTTTTATTGTCTTGGTGAACCAGGAGAGGGTTTGCACCTTGTGCTCCAGAGCATCTTGCCAATCTGTCACATCATTTGTTACTGCCGCTAAGTGATCCAAGGTAAAGCACAGTTGACATGGGGTTGATCTTCTAATCCCAGGAAACACCCATGGTCATGGTGGTTAGGAGTTCAAGAGACTTCAGTCTCCCTTTTGCCATCACACTCAGAGGACAAGTCATCAGGGTCAGAGAGACGTTGTCTCAAATACTCAATCTCACCCCGCATAGTAGCCATTTGGTTATTTAGCATGGCAATGTAAGGATCAGTGTAGGTTCAACAGGAGGGGGATACAGGGCAGATGCTTGAAGTTGAGTATTAGCTTTGAGTTCAGTTATAGCTTCCCATACCCTTGCTTCAAAGGCAGACAGAGTATTGACAGAAGGAGTTGGCAAAGTCAATTTAATGGAGGCCGCCCTATTGTCAACATAGTTCTGAACCTGACTCAAAGTGTTTCCCAAAGCGGCCTTGTCCAAACCATACTGTAAATGCAGATGTTGGCCCCAAGTATTGACGTGGTTCCTGACTAACTCAAGCTGGGAATTAACATGCTCTTGGATCCGGTTAAGTTCCGCAACTAGAGTCTCAAAGTATTGATGGTATTTTAGGAGGGTTAACTCTATTTGATTTCTCCAAGTGGCTTGGTGGTCATCCATTTCGCAAATTTGATCCTTAATATACCCAGAGAGTTAGGAGCAGAGGGAGTTTAACAATGAAGTCAGATACTTTTGGGAAGCTAGCAAGTCTTGCTGGTTATTGGAAATGCACGCAAATAGACTATGGAACCATTCTTGATAGGTCATATTCTGAGTGTTGTTGGTAGAAACAGCAGTGGCCAAGGCAATCAAGAGTTGATTTAAGCCCCCAATGCCAGCTGATGATGGACCAGCACAGGTTGGATAAACTGGACAACTAACACACCAATAGTCTCCATTGATTCCATCAGCGCAGGGGGAAGGCCAAAATCCAAGAGGAAGGAACATAGGTCTTTAGAAGCATACCCAGGCTAGAGACCAGGGATAGTGTGCATAGCCACAGCGCCAGTGTAGAGGAGAGAGCAGGCAGCGGCACAAGCTTGCTTGTAGTTGAGTGAGAAAGCGGGGAGGAGGCCCAAGAGGGCCTGGGGGACAGTACCATTACCATAGGAGTGGAAGGGCATTGGTGATATCTTTTTCTAGAGGGAGGACTAGAAACTTTAGGTTGATTGGGCACTTCAGAAACAAAGGGAGAAAGACAAGAGAATAAACACAGAAACAGGATAACCAAGGGGCTTGCAGCCCCTGTAGTGAGCACCATTTTGTTGTGTTTGGCTCCTGGGGACAACATCCAGGAGGACACAGCAAAAAAATATTTATAAAAAAGATTTGAGGTTCAAAGCTAGCCTTGGGTTAGCCTTCGGGGCAAAATTAAGGGCAAATACCTTAATTTCCTGGAATACAAGATGAGGACTTCCTTTTGGCAAAAGGAAAGGAAAAAGCTTGAAGAATACTAAAGCCAACGCAAATGTGGATAAAATTGTCTTTATTAGGAGAAATGATTCTAATTAAATAGTAGACAAGGGTTAATGATCACTCATTAGATAGACAGAGTGGCCAAGGGGGTCACATTGGGATGAGGTCATACCAGGATCAGACAAGGGAAGGTATGGTATTCCGGAATGGGTGGATATTGGCACAGACCCATTTACAGAAAGTAAGGAATTCCCAAACTTGAAAGCAAAACCAGTCAAATCTTTGCATTTATCATTATTCAAAGGCCATATCAAAATAGCATTAATGTTGCATTTCTGACATCTCCCCCCTCAAGATTGGACACAGGGAGTTGATCTTTGCGGAGAAATTTGGAATAGACTTGGGCAAAAGGACGTCCAGAAGACAGCAGTTTCACGGTATACTTGATACCCTTCTTGAAGGTGACTTCACAAGGCCCAACCCAGAGGGAGTCTAGCTTATGGGCTCTACTGCCTGTACAATTCTGATAGTAGAGAACCAGGTCACCTACTTGATACTCAGGGAGGGGGCTCTAGAAGCATTAGACGGTGAGAGCTCTAAAGCCTTGACCTTGTAGGCAATGGAATATGCCATTGTTTGGATGTTGATGATACAATTAGTTAAGTCATTGACATGGGCCTCAGGATTGGCAGACACATCAACTTCAATCAAAGTGGCCCCCAAGATTGAGGGAGTTGTAGCTTCACGTCCATATAGCATGCCAAAGGGGGATTGGCCAGTCACTCAGTGCCTGCTGAGTTGATAAGCAAAGTGAGCAGCAGGGAGGAACATATCCCAATTGGCGGCATCAAAGAGCGTGAGTTTCCTCATTATGAACACCAGGGAGGAATTGACTTATTTGATAGCTCCATTAGTTGAAGGGTTATATGATACAGAGAAGGATAAGTGCGTGCCCATAGCTTCTACAATAAATGTGATGATGCAAGCATTAAAGTTGGTACCGTTGTCAAAAAGAAGGACTTGAGGACAGCCATGTCAGTATAAGATGTCTTGCAACAAGAAGTTAGCAGTGGTCTTGGAAGTTATATCCTTTGTAGCTCTGGCTTTGACCCATTTGCTAAAATGATCTACAGCTACCAATATAAACCAACACCCAGACCTGGAACAAGGGAGAGGCCTAACAGCATCAATACTCACAGTGTGGAAAGAATG
Source organism: Entomophthora muscae (assembly GCA_014839935.2). Classification (NCBI taxonomy): domain Eukaryota; kingdom Fungi; phylum Entomophthoromycota; class Entomophthoromycetes; order Entomophthorales; family Entomophthoraceae; genus Entomophthora; species Entomophthora muscae. The sequence goes on from QTSX02003747.1 coordinate 15,615, forward strand.
TTTAGAAGGGATGGGTTTGAATTGATGTTGGGAAGGTTGAGGGTGTTGGAGCTGGCAAAAATGACAGGAGGTGAGAACATCAGGGATTAGAATTTGCATGTTTTCCCAATATTAGTTCTTTCACAACCAGTTATGAGTTTTTGCTATAGCTCCATGTCCAGTGTCAACGTGAGCTTGGAGGATAATGGCTATTCTCATGCTAAGACAAACGTAGGGAAGGTAGGAGTTATTGAATTTTTTGAAGAGTTGTCAATCTTGAATCACAGTGTCTTTTGATAGGGTCTGTAGAACCAATAAAACGTCTTCTGACTCAGTGGTTCAGGAGTCAGGATACTTTATTAACTTGTATAGACAATCAGTGTCTTCAGGGTGAATAGCTAGCATAGGCATCCTTGAAAAACCATCAGTGTTTTGATTTGTGCACCAGGGCAATGTACCACAGTGAAATTGTATCCTTGTAGTTGCAGAGCCCAACATGATAATCAACCTTCATATTCCTTTAATTGCTGAAGATATTTAAGGGAGGAGTAGTCTGTGATCATAGTAAAGTGGGTTCTGTATATGTAGTGCCTGAATTGCTTTTCAGCATGCAACACTGCCAGGCATTCCTTTTCAGTTACACTATAGTTCTTCTTGTGTTTGTTGAGGACTTGGGAAGAATAGGCTACAGGCCTATTTATGCCCTTGTCATTGAGCTGGGCTAAGATGGCACCCACAGCAACTCTGCTTGCCTCAGTGTACAAGATAAACTTTTTATCATAACTGGGGTAGACTAGAATAGGGGCCTCTTTGAGCTTGGTCTTCAGCGCTACATACAAATGCTGCTGACTGTCAGTCCACTCAAAGGGGAGTTGCAAAGGAGCTGGACAAGGGGTTCACCCAATTAAGCAAAGTCAGGGATAAACTGTCAATAGTACCCCATCCTACTAAGGAATAATTGAACCTCCTGTAGGTTTGTGGAAGGCAACATCTTGTCAATGGCCTCCACCTTATTATTCATGGGGCGGATTCTAGTTTGGGTGACCTCATGACCCAGGAATTTGAGTTGCTCTTTAAAGAAAAGGCACTTGGAAGGTTTGAGTTTCATGCCAGCTTCTCAAATCTTAATGAATACAGCCTTGAGATGTTCTAAGTGGTTGGTAAAGGTGGCGCTAACGTAGGGATATCATCAAGATATACAAGGACACAAGAGAGCTTTAGGTCTTGTAGGATGATATCTATAGCCCTTTGAAACGTAGCAGGGGCATTGCAGAGACCTTGGGGCATTTGAGTAGGTTCATAGAGCCCCTTGGAGGTGATGAGAGCAGCCTTTTCTTGGTCTTCTGGTGAAAAATCAACCTGCTAGTATCCAGAAGCTAAATCCATAGCAGAGAAGATTTTTGAACTACCCAGTTGTCTGAGAGGATCATCAATTATAGGCAAGGAATATGAGTCTTTCTTTGTGAGCAAGTTTAGGCAGCAATAATCCATCACAATGTGGTGGACCAATCTTTTTTCTTGAGAATCAATAAGGGGAGGCCCACAGGCTTTGAGAGGGAGCCAAGAGTCCTGTGATGGATCCAGGCCTAATCAGTCCATCCTACCATCATCCTGCCCTTGACTCTTATTACCATTACCTTCCTGTGACAAAGCTTCAAGAAGCTTTGCCTCCAGGGAGACAATTTTATGGGACAACACGTTGTTGTCATCCCTCTAACAAGCCATGATTTCAACGCCTCAATTTCACGGTTTGCCATTTCTTTTATTTGTTGTATGATTTTGTCCCACCCTACTAACAGGTTCCAAGCGTCTCATGCATAGATTTGGTTTCCTTGGGCGGGAGTCCCTTCTCTTACAAAGTAATTGGAATACAACTCTTCAAATGCAGCTTTTACTTCCACCAAAGACTCCTCAGGAACAGTCTTGGTGACCTCCAAGCTTGCCCAAGCTTCCTCCAATGAGCTTGTAGGAACCTCCTTTCTTGCAGCAGCAGTGTTGCAGATCCTGAATGGATTAGACGTAAAGTTGTCCACCTAGGGATTAAGCAATGAAACAATTGCGCTATTGCATCCTGATTCTACTTATAATAAAGACGTTTAAAACGCCTCTAAATCAGGTGTTCAATTTGCCTTTTGAATACGCACAAGGCACGGGCTTTAATTCCAGGATTATAAATAGAACAACAAAGTTATTTATATCTACCTCCTTAAAGAAAGCCATGTGGAAGCAGTTGTTCTCTTGCGCAGGACTTTTAGCTGTGCTAATCCACTCTCCTCCATTAGGGAAGTCCTTCTGTCTGTGCCTCCCTGCCCCTGGTGGCAATTTCCCTGCATCACACTAAATAATTGTGATTTTATCATAATAAAAGCCAGTTTTGTCTTATTATCTTCTTATATTCTTCTGTCCTTACCCAGGCTGTCACTATACCACAACAGGTATAGTATTAAGATAAAGAAGTAGTAGACTAACTATTTGTAGAAATCAGCACCCAGGCTGCATATTTTACAACAGGCAGTCTCCACACAAAGTACTCCAAATTTGGCTTTTCAAATTTTAACAAAGAAGACATAATAATTGAAAAATAGGTGAAGGGAAAGCGTCAAAACCGACAATTATAATGAATGTTTATTAATTTTTAACTGTTTTTGCTTATATACCATTTGGGGCATATACGGCTGAAAACCCCTCTGGTTCCTGAATCAACCTATGTTTTGTGTCACATAGTCTATGGCATTCAAGTCATCCAACATAGATCTTCACCTAAAAGATCACCAGTAATTCTCAACCTATGAGAATAAACCTATAATGAGAAGGAGTCACCTGACGCCATTCATCTCAATGTACCAATTTGGCATGGAGCTTTCCCAGCTCCTGGTGCCTAAACCCTGTGGATTACACATCCTAAAACTCAGCTATCAATTATAACTAGGAACTAACTGATCAAAACTGAATTCCTGGGCATCCTTACCTTCATTTAGTTATATTTGCATTTAATGGTTTTTGCCTTAAAACCCAGTAAAATGCTTTGAAACTTGAACCAGGCACCACTGCGGCGCTTTTAACCCAAAATTTGGGGGTTTTCTTATGGTTAATCTTAACCAAACTTCTTGACACAGTCAAGGCACTTAATCAATATAATTAAATCCTCATTAATTATATTCTCATATTTATCTAATTAATCTTCCCAACTAACTAAATTGTTTTTGAGACACCCAGTCTCCCAGATTGACTTGGCCAATCTTGCCTTCTGTTCTTTTACTGAACATAGATATCCAGTTTTCAGGAATCTTTACCTTAAGACTTCCAAAAGCTTATCTACATGCAATAAACAGCAAAAACAGAAGCAACTTTATATTTTGGAGCATTTATTTGTCTAAATACTCACCAGTGACTGTTTTACAGTAACAAGTCCAGCATTTAAGAGTTGCTTAAGCTCCTTGGAAACCTTGGCATCCTCTACCCTACTACAGCAGTATGGCTTGGCACAAAAAGGCGGTGCATCACCAGTAGAGATATGATAGATGACCCCTTTGGCTAGGCCATAATCTGTAGGTCCAGAGGCAAAGATATTGCTAAACTGGTCAAGTAGATCCAGCACATTATTTTGTTGAATGGGCAACAACTGAGGAAAGTTGGCAGCTGTGAACAGGGAGAGAACCTGAGGGCTTTCTTCAGGGAGATTGAAGTTGCTGAAGGTTCTAAAAGGGTAGAGAGATGCCACCTGTTCTTCCCCTAATATGCAGCCATGCCCTAAAATATTGCCTGCAACACTTGCATAGGCAAAGCAGTCAGGTTAGCTATCAGCAACTGCACAGGCTCCTTATGGGTTTGGTCTAAGATCCCTGGGCATAATCAAGGCTCTTTGCGGCTGAGAGACTCAGGGGAGTACAGCTCCAAGAATGATTTCTCAGGCAGTTCATAAGATATATGAGAGTCTATAATCACTTGGGAGCCTGGAGGGATGGTAACAGCTGCAAGGGCAAGAAGAGGCACACCTTTCTCTGCAGGAAAGGAAGGAGGAGGGGTACATATATTGGAGGAGGGAGTCTTATAATTGAGAGAGAAGATCCCTGTGAGGTACTCAAGCACTCAAGTTTTAAGACGTTTTCCTGGAAGTTGCGGGGGTTCCTCAAAAATCAAGGGGACCTTGTATCCTAAGAGCAATAGGTATCAATCTCAAAAATTCACAATCCCATTATATTTGCAGAGGAATTGTGTGCTAACCAGGTAATCATAGCTTTTATTCTCTAGGACAGCAGAAGGAGATGTGCTGAGAAGTTTTCTAAACCTTGTTGGCAGAGCAGAGTAGGAACCAATGGCGCAGGTTTGAGTCATGTCAGCGGTACCATATGATTGAGTATAGTTGAGGTCAGAAGCCAGTTTAAGCTTCTTCATTAGCTTGAATGATACTACATTGACCGGAGAACCTGTGTCCAGAATGGCTTTGATTTTAACCTTTTGGATTTATACTTCCACACAAGTAGTATCTTTCCCAAAGGGGGGACAATACAGCCAACACATCCTGTGCAACTTCTAGCTCTTTCTCCCATTTAGCTAACATGCATTTTAAGGCAGGAATTTCCTTATACACAGTCTGCAAGGGGAGAGATACAGTCAAATTCTGAAATAGGGCTTCAGCTAGCTTGGCGGCTTCTTCAGAAGAGTCTACCAAGACGGGTAGTCAATGAGCCTGGGACAGGTAGGGACAAGCCACCACAGCCTTGGCTTTGACTGAAGGTGTGAAAGAGGTAGTGGTGGTTTTCCCTGAGTGAAGCTTGTAAGAGACAGACACAGTTTATAGGACAGCCAGAACGGAGTAGCCATAGCTATCTGCTTCATTGCAGTCAGATTTTAGGTTCAGAATCACTTGAAAGATCATGAAACAGGTGAAGGATATTTGGACCAGAGGAAGAGGGAGATTCCTTGTCAGAGGAAGGATCATGAGGAGTTGGAGGAGATTGGTCAGCAGAGAGCAGCTCTGCTCTAAGCTGATTTTTCCCCGCCTGTTTCTTAGGGCCACAGCCTTCTATCCGGGGATTATTGCAGGTACACAAGTGATGCCTTATTTTCCTGCAGTTATGACATCCTTGCCTTTTAGGGTGCCCACCTGAGCCTAGAGTCATAATGCACAGAGTATGGGAGTGTCAGGAAACCCTTTCCTGACTCACTGTTATTTATGAATACTTTGTTAATGGAGGTCAACTCAAAGAAATAAAAAACAACATTGTTAACATTATTGGGCCTTTCAGGATCTTTCAGACCAAGAATCAAACCCAGGACTCTAATCATGGAGATAACGTTAGTACAAAACCAGCCAATTCATTTAAATTACCTATTTATAATACACCAATTCAATTAGATTTTGAATTCAAAAACCATTTAAAAGAAAAAAGGTTAATAGCAAGAAGGTTGATGTCACTTACTGCTCTTGCTTTGATTGGCTGGTTCAAGCCAGATCCACAATTTTGGACTGCTCCCTATGCTTTTGGACCAGGCTCTGTATACCAACATAATTGATCTTCTGGGTTTACACCGCTTAATTAGCCTTATTATCATAAGATCTTTGTGGCTTCCATTAATACACCAAAATTGTATGTCAATTATTAAGAAGCAATGCATTCACCATTTGAAACAGGTAATCCTTATATGATATACACATAAAAATCCTCTTTCATTTTCCAAAGATCCACTCAAATATTTCAGCCTTGATTATAAGGCTATATAAGTTCCCATTTCTTATTCATTTCAAATTTTTCCAACAATAAAGAATATTTCTTATCCTATCTTGCCACATCTATTTCTTTATAACTTCATTTGAAGCCATGAAGGGAATTTATTTCCTGCTATGGTTTCTAGTCTCCCCTTTTACAAGGGTAAAAGGTCTTGAGAATCCCACTCCCACCATTGACTGGCAAAAATCCTCTCCCAACAATGCCCATCAGAAGGAATCTTTGGCCAATGGATGGTTCAAGTATACTTCTGGTCATTGGGGAAGAAAGTTCCACTATGGCCACCAATCTACTCCTCCACCTGCCAAACCTTTGTTGGTACAGCCCCACATTTCATTCTATCTTTTGATGTACATGGTAGGATACTATCTTCTGGATTGTTTCAGCTCCCTGATGGGAAGGTTTGCATATTTGGGACACTTAGGCCATCTTGCCATGGTCACTATGACCATTTGTTCAGCCATTGAAGGGCTTAATTTAGGGGCCTTGGCTCACCAAATTGGGGCTTTGCTCCCTTCAAAGTGGGTCCCTAACAGGGAGGTAGTCCCTGCATTACTGGCCTTATTCTTGTAAACCACAGTACCCCTCTGGGTAAACTCATGTCTTAAAAGAGAGTCTTAATACTCTTCATGGACTTAAGAGAAGCTTTTTGTGCCTTAAAGTGCAGGCACAGAAGCTGATTCACTTCAAAGCGTTTGAACATGCAGTGTAGGCTTTCCAAGGGGTTAGCTATTGACTGATGATTAACTGCTGTCCTTCAATATAGAAGTGGTCAGAAAACTTAGCCAGGGTTTCCTGGTTTTTAAAGGCAATGTGCATAAATGCATCTTTCTTAACCTTTAAGCTGAGATCTCCTCCAAATTCCTCAATAAGGAGACATTTCATGTCTTCCCAAGTGACAATGGATGGAAGCTCAGGGACCACAACTTCCTGGCACAAGGGATGAAAGCAGGTAAAAACGTGCTCCTTATTAAGCTTGTCAGTAGCCCTACACATTGTAGTCTTGTAGATTGTCAGAAAGGCCAAAATGATAGAGAATTTAGGGTTGAATATCTGCTTGAAGGTTTGCCGTATTTTAGGCCTTATGGACGTCTTGGGTATTAATGTCTAGAGTGCTAGCTTGTAAGAGTATGGTTTGTAGGCCTAAACACGGATTAATACTAGCTGTTATCTATGAAGTCTTTAACTTTCTAATATTAGGTAACAACTAAGTTGAGTTAAAGGCAAGATGTAATATACAAAGAGCATTTTTTTATTTAGAAAGAAGGGAAGTTTATATACTATACTGGCTGCATAATCGACGCAGAAGTGTTATTAACACCTGCACCATTGGCAGGAACATTACAGGATCTTCTGGTGTACACCAGGCTCTTGCATCTGTGTTCTTTCCATCTTAGGATAATACAGACAATCTGACAGAGAAGAGTGGGTGCGTATTACCCCAGAGTGGCTGCAGCTTGCAGCTGCCCATTAGGGAAGCTACTGGAAGTTCCCAAACCCAATCCAATCAGGATGTAACAGTACAGCCATCCTATTGTAACGTCCAAGATACAATTAGAAAATTTCTTTTCCGGATCTGGAAGATTTGAGTGTGAACTAGTTTAGTCTTAACCATCAGGATTAATTCCACTGATAGCCTTGACCATTATGCATATGCCATCTAATTTACAACATTTCCCACCACTAGAATGGGCAAGGGTATAAATAGAGGGCACAGTACTCAAGGGTTGCACATGTCAGATAACCAAGTTAAGTCACCAAGGGCTTCCAGAGCTACTACCATTAGAGCCAGAGCAGCAGCCAGTAAAGCTGCCAGGTTGGCCAAGGAAAAGAGCGCTCAGAATAAGAGCCAGAAGAGGGCTGAACAATTGGTCAAGCGAGTACAAACTTCTCAGGCACAGGAGCCAGTGGTTCAACTAGAAGCTCAACAGGAGGAAGGAGTAACCTGGTTTGATCTCTCTAATGTTCTAGACTGGAAGGAAGCCAAGGAGATCAATCTTGGGGAAGTCCCTCATCTCAATGCCTTATTTCAAGAGGTGTTGAAGGATCCATCTGTATTAACTCAGGCCAAGGTCAAGGAGGGGAATTTTTATCATTTCTGTTTTGACCAAGAAGCAGCACTGAAGTTTGCTGAGGGTCAACTCCAAAAATTTGAGTGGCAGGGGAAGAAGTTTGATCAAGAACAGATTGACCTGGTTCTGGAGGTAGTCTGGGGGATAATCAGAGCTTGGTGCCATGAAGGTAAAGTAGACCTGGAAGTAGTCAGTTGAGTTGATAAGGGTCATAAGAGCTTCTGTATTCAACAAGTAACAGCAGGTCTTCTTACAGCCTTAAACCTTAAGAGAAAAGACATGTACACCAGGTTGGCCTTACTTGGGCACCTTGTCACAGTTCCTTCAGATAAGCCAGCAGTGGCTGAGGTGGAGGATGTTCCCATGTTATTTGAGGGACTCATGCAGGAAGTCTACAAACCAGACATTTCTTTGAACCGGAAATACTGGAACAGAGAACATCTGTTCTGGGATGCCTTGGTGGTAGGATTGGGTTTCCAGTATGGATGGGCCTCAACCAAGCACAGGCTTGGGATAAATACCCTAATTACTTTATCTTCTGTCTGTGGCACTTCAAGGACAACTATGCTGAGGAGTACATGGCGGCCTGTGTGGTCCTTCTCAAAATGACTTGTCATTTGAAAGCAGTGATTTACAAACACTGCAAGTTCCAATAAAGCCTTATTTAGTATATATGCCTTATCCCTTTCTTTCTGCAATGTGGACTGCTGTGAATAGCGCTATTCATCATGTTTTGATTTTGCCTTTGGTGGGCTATTTTGAAGACAAATCACTCACTTTTGCTTTTGCCTCTCAAAATGAGTTGATGACTGAATCAGGAAGATCAATTGTTTGGTTTCTTGATCCTGCGCAACTCACTTGCCCCACTCATGCTGGTGGCAAGTGATCCTACCATCCTGGTAGTGTTTTGTGGTGTTACTAGCTACTATATATTTTATTTCATATTCACTAATAAAAATTAAGTTCTATTCATATTTTGTCTTTGTGTCTTCTGTACTTCTGCGCCTCCCTCTAGCCACAACTAGTAGAGATTATTCTTCCAGGACTGCAAGGTAAACACATTTGCCTTCCCTGTCATCTAACCAAGACTTAGTACAGATCCAATACTAAGGTTAGGATTTACCATTGTGTGTCTGTGCTGCGCCTCAGAACACAACAAAAATGGTGCTCACTACAGGGGCTGTAAGCCCCTTGGTTATCCCTTTTACATCCACGTTTTCAGGTCCTTTGCCTCCACCTATACAAGAGTCAACTTCACCTGAAATAACCAGTCCTCCTATTGAGGAAGATATTGCCAACCAGCCTATTACCCCCACTATAATGAACCTTGGGAATAGTCCCTGCCTAGTTGCTTACCCCATGGGTACCCCTGACTTGGAGCAAGTCATGTTGGTAGCCCTTGGGATATCCTGTGAATAAGCCATCCCTTGCCTTCAGTTGCAGTTCAGTCAGGCTGAATACTACAAATTAATTGTGGCTCCTCAATTTCCACAACATCTCCTCTCAGAGGCTGGCTCTGCTGAGCACTTACTATTGTCCTTTGTGCAGCCTGCCTTGGCACACCATCAAATGGTGCTGGGGCTCCACGTCCAAGAAATCTTGTCTCTAAAAGAAGCAGTTACTTATCACTGGGATCAGTTTGCTGCCTATCAACAATGGATCCACTCCCTGTTCTCTTTGGTATCTGACAATCAGCGCAACTCTGTCACCTTTCAGACCCGTTTGGTTAATTCTATCAAAAAAATGCGCCAGTCCATCCCCAATTATGTGAGAGAGCGTCTACACAAGTTTCACCAGATAGAAAAACCCTGGAGAACTCAAGTGGATTTCACCCTAAACGCGTACCTCACTGAATCAAACAACTTGTGCAACAACTAAATGCATTCAGCACATATTCCTTTGAGCAACTACAGCAGGTAGCAGACTTTGCTGTTAATGGTCTTATTGAACTCAGTGCGGAGTTTGATCAAGAAAGAGCTGCCAGCACTATTGCTATTGCCAAACTCCAGAGTCAAGTGAATGAGCTATCTACGCCCAAGCCAGATGTTCTGCCCTCTCCCCCTTCTGATGACTTGGCAGATAGAGAGCAGAGAATATGGGATGCAATTTGCAAGCCCGTATGACTACCTGCAGTCAGGGACGTCCTGCTGTAGCCCCTCAACCTGATCCCCAGGTGCTTGAATTAACTGCTCAAGTTGCAGAGCTACAGCAAAAACTTGTTGCCCTATGTGAAATGATGGCAACTGCTGATAGCCCAGTTGGGGTTGTTGATGAAGATGGCTGCTGCCCTGGCTTATTAGGAGCTCCTCAGATCCAATGCGCTAGGGAACTAATTGCTCTAGCTAACAAAGTGGGTCAATTGAAGCGGGGCCATACTAAACTAGATAGAGACATACAAGAGGAAAATGACGTGATTGACTCTGTGAATGATAGGTTTGCCCCTTGCCTCTCAGTGGGGCCATCCCTCACTTTGCAACTGGCTGAACTCTCCACAATTGTGATCACCCAAGGTCAACACTTGGATACTACCGCATAAAAGACCACTCAAGCTGTCAATACGGGTTCCTGCGCTGTTGAGACCCTTACTACCCTTGAAGAAAGTGTTTGCCAGCTATGGGCTAAGCAGCCCCCTTGGAGTCCAAGGCAAAGTTTTCCCTGCGTATAAAGATACTCAATAGCAACAATGGTGCATAACCCCCAAAGCACACTTTAAGCCTACCTTTAAGAAAGTCTTTGACCCCAGAACCTCAACCATTGCAGCTTTCCTAACTATCTACAAAACTTCCATGAGACAGGCTTCAGATTAGGTTAAGAAAGAATATATTCTGACCTTTCTACATCCGACTTGCCAAGAGGTGATGGTACCTGAGCTGCCCTCCATTGAGAAGTGGGAAGATATGAAACAGCTTCTGATTGACAAGTTTGGTGGTGCCCTTAGCCTGGAAGTAAATAAGGACGCCTTCATGCATATTGCTTTCAAACCAAAAGAAACCCTAGCCAAGTTTGCAGACAGATTCTACATGGAAGGGCAGCAACTGATCATGAGAAGACAATTGACAGCCCATGAAGCTTACATGGCTTGTGCTCAAGCTCTTAAAGATAACCAGCTTCTGTGCCTTCACTTCAAAGCCCATAAGGCTATGCTTTTCTCCATGAAGAGCATAAAGATGTTGTTACAGGATATGCACCTTACCCACTCTGGCGCAGTTGTTAGGGAAGGTTGAGCTACTTCTAACTCTGGTTTATCTTTCTGTGGTCCTTGCATTCTTACCATGAACTCACAAAATCCTCCTTGACGTCAAGTTTCCACAACTGTGGGCAGATAGATCATCATTCTTGAGTCTGCACCAAACCGCGGGTTGAAGGAGCTGATCCAAAAGAGCAGTCAGGAAAAGTGCAGTCAACCTAGAGGCAGAGACGCTCTTGGTTGACAATTCTTACCAGTCTCTTTCAGTCCCTCCATCTATAGCTGACTCTGAGCCTGCTGATAATGAGGCTCCTCCTATCCTCCTTTTGTTTCACAATATCTCTGATGACTCTGACTTGGATGACTCAGACACTGACAACGCTGATGCATATGGGTACTCTGTTCTGGCTGTTCCTGAAACCGTTACAGTCTCTTATAAGTTACGCTCAGGAAAGACTATAACTACCGCTAAGGCTTGGACTGAAGCCAAAGAAATTGTCTCTTGCCTTTACCTCACTTAGGCTAAGAGCTCCCCTGTGCTAGTGGAGTTGTCAGAAGAAGCTGCCAAGGTTGCTGACGCTGTCTTCAAGAATGTATCTGTTTTGCTCCCCCTCCAGACTGTTTATAAGGAGTTCCTGGGATTAAGATGCATGATTGATAAGTGGGATAAGGAAATAGCAGAGGCTCATGATATCCTGGCTGTCCTTTCCCCCTTTGGTTGCACCAACACTCAATTAGAGATATCCATTTAAAAAGTAAAGATCAAGGCCATTCTAGATACTGGCTTACCAGTCAACATTGTCTCCTCCAAGCTTGTGAAGAAACTCAAACTTGCCCCTGACCTTAATTATCACCAGTCATATGACATGGCTGGGCTGTCTATGACCCATGCCATAGGGGCTTACTCTGCTCTATCCATGCGGTTTGGAAAACTTCTTCTAGCTGCGACAGCAGTTGTCTTGGAAAACAAGAGTTACAATCTCTTAGTTGGCACCCAGTTCCTTAGGGAATATAATGGGATAATCAACTTGAAAGATGGTTACCTCTCTATTCTGGGGTATGAAGTCTCTCTGATCTTTGAAGAGCTGGTTAAAGTTCCCGGGAAACGGCTCAAGACATGTGCCTTGGAGTATCCCACTGGGGTTTTTAATCTCAAATATCACATCCACTCCTTAAACATGAAATGTCCACCCATGGCTTGTCCTGCATCTGAGGGGATCCCTCTCTTAGCCATGTCTGCTGTCACTATCCCACCTGGCTCCCAGGCCATCCTAGACTCCCAGATATCATATGAACTACCTGAACGTACCTTCTTTGAGTTGTACTCTCCCCCTTGCTAGGACGCAACAAACCTTATCTCTGTCCATGAATCCTAGATGTCTCTTGTAAGGACCCTGTTCAATTGCTGGTAGCTAACATAACTGCACTCCTCATGACTGTGTCTAGGGGGCAGGTTGTTGGATATGGCAAGTTGTTGAGTGCTTTTGATGTCCTGTCTCTTCATCCCTTTGGCACGTTTCAAGACTTTAACCTACCTGAGGATGAGCCTCAAGTCCTATCCTTGTTCACTATGCAAGACTTCCCACAACTGTCCCCAGTTCAACAGAAAGAGGTGCTAGATTTACTAGACCAATTTTACAACATCTTTGCTAAGGACAGTACCAATTATGGGTTAGCCAAAGGCGTTATCCATCAGATTGACACTGCCAACGCCCTCCTTCTGTGCTAAACCAAATTGCTGCAGTTGTGTAGAGGACGCCCAGGTACCTAAAGAGATCAAACAACTGTTAGATGCTGGGCTACTGGCACCTTTCCAAAGTCCTTGGACATCTCCGCTACTCATCTTAAAGAAGAAAGATAGGGGTCATCATATTGTGATGGACTATTGCTAATTGAATTCTTTGACCAAGAAGGACTCATATCCCTTGCCGCGTATTGATGATGCCCTCTGACGTCTTGGAGGCTCTAAATTCTTCTCTGCAATGGATCTGGCATCTGGGTACTGGCAAGTTGACCTATTGCCCAAGGATTGTCAGAAAGCCGCACTCATTACCTCTGAAGGGCTTTTTGAGCTTACTTGCATGCCACAGGGACTTTGCAACGCCCTGGTCACCTTCCGAAAGGCCATGGGCTCCATCCTCCATGACTTGGAGTTGTTGTGCGTCCTAGTATACTTGGATGATATAACAGTCTTTAGTGCTACCTTCACCAATCACCTGGCTCATCTCAACAAGGTGTTCACAAAGATTTGAGAAGCTGGCCTCAAACTGAAACCTTCCAAGTGCGCCTTCTTCAAAGAGCGTCTTGAATTTTTAGGCCATGAAGTAACCCAGACCAAGATTCGCCCAATGACTAAGAAGGTTGAAGCCATCAACAAAATGCTCCCGCCCACCAACCTGCAAGAGGTACAAGTCTTTCTAGGGATGATGGGCTACTACAGACAGTTTATCCCTGACTTTGCCAATACTAGTGAATCTCTAGTCCCTTTATTATGTAATGTTCCTTTTGAATGGACCGCCAGTCAACAGCAAGCTTTGAGACCCTTAAACAAAAACTCAAAGAGGCTCCAATTCTAGTGTATCCTGAATATGATAAGGAGTTCATCCAGTATACCAACACTAGTGATCTTGCTATTGGAGCTATTATGGCCCAGCTAGACAACAAGGGTGTAGACCATCCTGTGGCTTACACATCCTGCATGCTGAACAAACACAAAAAGAACTATAGTGTCACAGAGAAGGAGTGCCTTGTTGTATTACATGCAGTCAAGCAGTTTTGTCACTACATATATGGGACCCACTTCACAGTTGTCAGTGGCCACGCTTCTCTTAAGGGGTTACAACAGCTTAAGGAGCCTGAAGGGCGCCCAACTAGATGGGCCCTACACCTTCAAGGTTACAATTTTACTTTGCTCCATTGCCCTGGGATTCAAAATCAGAACGCTGATGGGCTATCCAGAATGCCTATTCTTGCTTTACATCCTGCAGAGGCTGACTAGTTGAATGAACTAATTGGGTACCCTTCTTCCTGGGAAAGCAAGACAGAAGAGGTCCAACTAGCCTTGTCTAAGCTATCCAAAGATACCCTCATACATGACAATCAGCTCTTCAAGAAAGTACAAGATCAATATCTGCCTTATGTACAACCCAGTCTTTGCCTCTTGTTGATGTTGCAAGCTCATAAAGAGACTGGGCATGGAGGCATTGTCAAGACCTTTGACTGGCTTCAAAAGAACTACTTCTGGGAGAAACTTTGCATGCTGATCCCAGACATCATAGCTAGCTGTCACAACTGCCAGCTGCAAAGGCCTCAAGCAGCTGCCCACGAGTTCAAATTAGTCCCCCGCAACATGCCTTTCACACTGTCAGCATTGACGCGGTAGGTCCTCTCCCCTGCTCACGTTTGGGTGTTGCTTTATCATGATTACTATTGATCACTTCAGCAAGTGGGTAGAGGCTTGCTCTACAAAGGACATCACAGCTAAGACAACTGCTGCCTTCCTGTTGCAAGATGTTTTCTACTGCCATGGCTGTCCTCAAGTGTTGCTCTCTGATAATGGGACTAACTTTAATGCCAAGCTGTTAACCTCTGTTGTCGAAGCTTTAGGATCCCACCAGTCCTTCTCTTCCCCCTAAAACCCTTCTACCAATGGGGAAGTTGAGCGTACAAATTTGACACTGGTCTCTATCATGAGGAAGCTCACCTACTCTGACGCTGCCAACTGGGACTCATACTTACCTGCCGCTCTCTTTGCATACTGCCTTAGCAAACATTGTGTCACTGGATACTCCCCTTTTGCTATGTTATATGGGCAAGAGGCTAATTACCCTTTGCTCTTGAGGGGCCCTGCTTACTTCTGATAAAGCCATGAATCCTGACAACCACATAAAGGATCTAGTCAGCCACATAATTAATATACAGGCCACTGCCTACACTCCTGCATATAAGACTAAGACTAAGATGCTTGAGCTCTCTCCCAATAATGCTGGTCGCTCCCCCTGCCTGAATTGGATGTTGGTGACCATGTACTTTACTACCAACACAGAGTAGGTGGTTGCACTCATAAGTTGGACTTTCTGCGGATTGGCCCTTTAGAAGTGACTTTTAAACAAGGGTCCAAGTACACTGTAAAGCTCCTCTACAGTGGCTGTCCTTTTGCTCAAGTGCACGCAAAGATGCTTTGTAAATATTACCCCCTAAGGCCAATCTAGGGGAGGGCAATGTTGTGAATACTGCTACTCACCATGTTTCAATTTAGCCTTTAGTGGGCAATTTCAAAGACAAATCACTCACTTTTGCTTTTGCCTCTCAAAATGAGTTGATGACTGAATAAGGAAGTTCAATTGTTTGGTATCTTGATCCTGTGCAACTCACTTGCCCCACTCATGCTGGTGGCAAGTGATCCAACCGTCCTGGTAGTGTTTTGTGGTGTTCCTAGCCACTATATATTTCATTTCATATTCACCAATAAAAATTAAGTTCTATTCACATTTTTGTCTTTGTGTCTTCTGTACTTCTGCGCCTCCCTCTAGCCACAACTAGTAGAGATTATTCTTCCAGGGCCGCAAGGTAAACACATTTGCCCTCCCTTTCATCTAACTAAGACTTATTATGAATCCAATTCTAAGGTTAGATTTCCTGTTGTGTGTCTGTGCTGCGCCTCAGAACACAACATGGACAACAACCCATGACATTTTTTATTAGGCTTTTCTTTTTCTGAATTGTTTTCCTAAAGGGGAGTTACTATTGATCACTAGGTGCCATACACATGTATTGCACATGGAATATAGTGACCAGTTGTCCAGTGGTAGGTTCCTTCAATGTATAACTTACAGGACATACTTTCTGGATGACCTTAACAGGTCCTTATCATAGGGAAGCAAGTTTGC
This sequence comes from Entomophthora muscae, assembly GCA_014839935.2. NCBI lineage: Eukaryota > Fungi > Entomophthoromycota > Entomophthoromycetes > Entomophthorales > Entomophthoraceae > Entomophthora > Entomophthora muscae. The sequence goes on from QTSX02003747.1 coordinate 31,471, forward strand.
TTTCACTTCCATAGCCTCTGTTGCTATAGAAGTAAACTCGGTCTCCAATCTGATAGCTGAGGAGGCCTGGGCGTTTAGCCTGGGCAAGCTCCACATCTTTTTGCTTGGTGCTCAGATTGATAGTTTAGGCTTTGGTCTGTATTCTGATCAAGGTCTGATCCAGCTTATGGAGGTAGGATTCTGGGATGACAGCCTGATTAGGTTTCATTAAGGAGTACAGATGAGGAGGTAAACCAGGCTGACGTCCATACAGGAGTTGGAAGGGGGCTTTGCCTGTTGCTCTATGATAGCCAATGTTGTAAGCAAAGTTAGCTTCAGGCAGGCAGGTAGGTGTCCCATTCCAACTCAAGTTGGTGTGCTAGTTTCCTGAGGATTTGTACCAAACTTCCATTAGTCCGTTCAACCATTTTATTAGTTTGGGGATGGTATGGGGTGTCTAATGTGCCTCTTATACCCATCAGCTGATTTAGTCTGGGTATCATATAGCTAGTGAAGTTGGTTCCATTGTCAGTTAGCAGCATCTGAGGACCTCTGTGGCGGTAGATGATGTGTTCCAAGATGAACATGGCTGTAGTGAGTTCAGACTGATTTGGGATAGCCTTGGCCTCAACACATTTGGTCAACTGGTCCACAGACACTATAATGTACTTGTTTTTCCCTTTTGAGACTGGCAAGGGTCCCATCACATCAATGGCCACAGTATGGAAGGCAAATCCTGGGCGGATCAGATTGTGCTGGAATCTTGCAACCTTTGGCCATTCAACATTGTAGTCATGGCAAGCAGCCAAAATCTCAGCAACATCAGAGGGCATATCTTCCCAGTAGTAATGATGCTGTAACTGAGCAAGGGTTTTTTGTATTCCTCTAAGTCCTGTAGGTTTGTGTGAGGCAACTACAGAGTCTGTTCTGAGTGAAGGGCGTACATATGACAACCAGTTACCCTTGTAAAGCTTAAAGAGTTGACTATATTTAACCTTTGTGTACACTGAAAGCTTCTTAAGAAAATTTTGGATTTCAGTGGGCTCTTCCCCCCAAAAAGATTGATCAACCAGTAGTTTGTCATAAAAATCATTGGCAATGGAGGACACAAGGGCAATAATAGGCAATCTTGAGAGACAATCTTCATTCTGATGGACTGCCCCAGCATGGTGCACTATGTCATAATTAAAGGCTTGAAGTTTGATGGCCCAGCAAGCAAGAATTACTTCAGGGTCCTTCAATGTTTTCAGCCATTGGAGGAAGGCGTGGTCAATAACCACAGTAAAATGTTCACCATATAAGTATACCCTAAACTTCTGGTAAGAGTAAATTACTGCCAGGCATTCCCTTTCAGTCACTGTGTAGTTGTGTTCATGACAGTTCAAGGTACAAGAACAGTAGCCAATAGGGTGTTCTAGTCCATTATCATCTAATTGTGAAAGAACACCACCAATGGCAGTAAGACTAGCATCTGTGTACACCACAAAAGGTTTCTCAAATTTAGGGTAGGTCAGTACAGGGGCACACATCAGAGTCTGTTTCAGAGCGTTGAAGGCCTTTTGACAGGCAGAGCTCCAAAAGAAGTCCATATCAGCACGTAGAAGGTTAGACAAGGAGTCCCCAAGTGTAGCAAAGTTTGGGATAAACCTGCAGTAGTAACCAATCATTCCCAGAAAGACTTGGATATCACGCTTGTTGGCTGGTACCTGCATCTTGGTGATTACTTCCACCTTAGCAGGTACAGGGCGTAGGCCATCCTTGCTTATCACAAACCCTAGGAATTCTAAGTGTTCCTTGAAGAAACTACATTTCTGTGGCTCCAGCTTTAGATTGGCTTTGAGTAACCGTTTAAAGACCTCTTCTAAGTATTATAAATGCTCACTGAAGGTTTTGAAAAAGACATTAATGTCATCCAAGTATACAAGAACAAATGTGAGCTTTAAGTCACCCATAACTGCATCCATAGTTCTCTGGAAAGTGGCAGGGGTGTTGTTAGTCCCTGGGGAATCCATGTGGGCTCAAAAAGTCCTTTCTCAGTGATGATGGCACATTTTTCCTGATCCTCAGGTAGAAGATTAATCTTCCAGTAACCACTGATTAGGTCCATGGCACTAAAGAACTTAGCTCCTCCCAACCAATCCAAACTATCATCACTACGTGAAAGGGGGTAGGAGTCCTTCTTAGTGATGGAGTTCAGTCTTCTGTAGTCAATGGCCACTCTATTAGAGCAAACTTCTTTTTGACAATAAGAAGGGGAGAAGACCAAGGGATTTTACTGGATACCAACAACCCAGAGCTTAGTAACTTCTGAAGCTCTTTTTAGCTATAGCTTGGTTTTCTTGGCTACAGCAAATAGGACAAGACCAGATTGGAGGTTGTCCTTGGGTGCCAATGGTATGCTCTACTCCAATGGCTTTCCTAAGGTCCAAGTCATCTTTGGAGAAGACTCCCTTGTAATTGTCAAAGAGAGCCAGTGCCTGGTGCTTTTCTGGTTCAGTGAGACCAACCAGAGAGTCACAAGGAATCACAGGCAAGGCCAAGGGCTGGTTCACAGGAAGTCCTAGCTCATCAAGTCCAGCAAAGGGTGACACTTGGAGCAAGTTGGCATGTTCTTCTAGTCTGATGTATCCCAATAACTGATTTTTCTGCACAGTCAAGGGGACAGAACCAAGGTTGGCTAGCCGGACCTGGAGCTCTTCTGGTCCAGGCATGACTAGTCCAGGACAGATCCATGGTTCCAGGAAAGAGGCACCATGATGGCCAAAGACTTCATCATGTAGCCCAGAAGGAATCTCCAAGGACAGACTAGTATGGTAAATCACTTGAGACCCAGAAGGAATGGTGAATATAGAGGAAGCATACAAGGGAATCCCTTTGTACTCCTTGGTTGACAGGGGAAGCATACTAAGCTTCCTATGCCGTAAGGTATAGACTACATGAATATCACTGTCAGCATACTCCATATTAATGAAGTGAAGCTTCTTCTTGGGAAGGTCAACAATCTTAGCACCATTGTAGTACATGAGGATGGTCTGACCTAGGATTTTGAAGGTATTATCACCATGGTTGGTAATAGTCCCATACCTTGTCATGAACCCTGTGCCAATAAGGATTTCATAACTGTGGTTGTCCAAAACTATAGCAGGAGCGGTTACAATCAACTTCCCAAACCACAGGGGCAATGACAATTAAGCGCCCATGGCTTTAGTGGTAAGTGAGCCTGCAGTTCCAAATACCTCTTGGTAGTCCAAGTCTGGGGCCAACTTCAATTTCTTGACTAGTTGCAAGGAGATGATATTTCCTGGTACACCAGAGTCAATAATGGCTTGGACCTTAACCTTGTGGACCATCATATCAATGTAGGTACAATCTGTTCTATCAGTTCCATTGCTTAGAGATGTTACTCAATAGATATCCAAATACTTTTATTTACTAAGGAATTCCTCCAAAGCTCTACACAAGGTAGGGCTGAATCCTTTCAAGGCATCCAGAGAAGCAGAGACGTTAACAGACTTGAGGATTTGTACCATTTTCTTGGCGCTATCACTCTCATGCGTGACTTCAGTAGTAGGGAGGATCAGCTGCTCAGCGTAAGGAAGTGCAACCATTTCCTGGGCTTCAGGGGTGATCAAAGGTCCCTTCTTTATTCTCCTGCCTCTGGTGAGGGCGTTGATAGCAAGAATTCTATGCATCTGGTCTTCTTCTATCTCCTGGGAGTCAGGATAGCAGAACAAGGGGCTAGCGTCAGGGTCATTAGAGCCTAGGCTAGGGCTTGCTGGTGTGAGGACTTTGGGATCTGCAGGTTCCAAAGTAATAGCTGTGTCAGGTGGGGAACACAGCCAGGAGAACCTGGGTCTTCAGGTGGGAGGGGAGATGGTGGAGAGAGGGGAAGTACTTGTGCATGGGCAACCAGGGATTTCTCCTCATCCTGGTTGCTTAGTAGTTTTTTGGCTCCTTGTCTTGAGAGGCCTCCTCATCCTCTTGATCACCTTCTGAGTCATACTCCTCTGCTCCTACATGGTGTACCTTGGGTGCTGGTTGCTTGCATTCTCTAGACATGTGTCCTAGCTTCCCACACTTATATCAAGTGTGGTTGCTATTGGTACCAGCTGTTCCTTGAGTGGTAGAGCTTTCACCAGTTTTAGGATTGTCAGAGAAAGATGGTTTGTTTCTATTCTCCTGGAATGCTCTTGGTCCAGAGGTCATGGGCACTTCAAAATCATCCTTGAATGTGAGCAGGTAGCAAATCAGTTCAGAGACATTGTGGGCTTCATAGATTCCAGATTTCAGAGCAAGAGAGAGGTTCTTGTTAGGCCGTACCACATTGAGCAGAGCAGGCTTGACATCAATGAAGGAAGCAGCCTTCAGGGAGATCAAAGTCTGGGCCTCTAGATAAAACCTATTAGCAAAATCCTGCATGATTTCTCCTTTTCTAATGCCTCCCTCCACAAAGTTCATTTTCCGGTTGTTGAGGGCTTCTTTGCTACCAAACTCATCCATCAACGCCTTTGAGACGTTGGCAAAGGTACATCCACACTCTGGGAGTCTAGGCATGATGATTGTTTGGGTCTCAGAATCTAGGCAGTTAAAGATGGCAGGGTTCTTCATTGCATCATCATCCCCATACATTGTGTTCTCATACAATCTCAAAAACATGATGACATTACTCTACCTATCAAATTTTGGCAATTTGACAGGTTTGAAGTTAGGGGTCACGTTCCTTGTGTTGAACAATTGTCTGATGGGAGAGAAGTTGCTTCTGGAAGCTTGATACCTAGCTTCTGAGGCAGCCTGACGTTTCTGCAATCTGGTTTGCTCAGGAGTAGCCAAGGGGTTCTCACTACTCTCTAGTACTGCTTCAGTCATCATAATTTGTGCTTGGCTCCAGGGGACAACATCCTGGAGAACACGGCGGGAAATCTTTATAACAAAAGATTTATGGTTCAAAGCTAGCCTTGGGTTAGCCTTCAGGGCAAAATTAAGGGCACATATCTTAAATTCATGGAAAACAAGATATAAAAGTCCTTTTGGCAGAAAGGACAGGAAAAGCTTTAAAATTATAAAAGCCAACACAAATTTGGATAACTTGTCTTTATTGGGATAAATAATTCTACTTAAATAGTAGACAAGGGACATTGATCACTCATTAGGAAGACAGAGTGGCTGAGGGGGTCACATTGGGATGAGGTCATACCAGGATTAATTACAGACAGGTACAATAATCCGGAATGGGTGGATATTGAACCAGACCCATTTGGAGAAGGCAAGGAATTTATGAACTCAAAAGCAAACCCAGCCAAATCTTTGCAACTATCAATATTTGAAGGCCATTTTGAAATAGCATTAATTGCGCAATTTACAACATCTCCCCCCTCAAGATTGAACACAGGGAGTTGATATTTGAGGAGAAATTTGGAGTGAACACTGGCAAAAGGACGTCTAGAAGGCAGTAGTTTCACGGTATACTCAACATCCTTTTTAAAGGTGACTTCACAGGGCCCAACCCAGACGAAATCCAGCTTATAAGCTCTACCACCTGTACAATTCTGGTAGTAGAGAACTAGGTCACCTACTTGATACTCAGGGAGGGAGGCTCTAGCTGCATTAGATGGGGAGAGCTCCAGAGCTTTGACCATGTAAGCAGTGGAATAAGCTGTTGCTTGGATGTCAATGATACAATTGATTAGGTTTAAACATGGGCCTCAGGATTTGCAGACACATCAAATTTAATCAAAGGGGGTGCTAAAATTGAGGGGGTAGCGGCCTCACGTCCATACAGCATGGCAAAAGGGGACTGGACCATCACTTGATGCCTACTGAGTTGGTAAGCAAAGAGGGAAGCAGGGAGGAACATATCCCAATTGGCAGCATTGGAGAGTGTGAGTTTCCTCATTATGGACACCAGGGTGGAGTTTGCTTGTTCAACAGTTCCATTAGTTGAGGGGTTATAAGGCGCAGAGAACAACTGGTGAGCTCCCATAGATTCAACAATAGAAGTGATGAGGAAAGCATTGAAGTTGGTACCATTTTCAGAGAGCAGGACTTTGGGGCAGCCGTGTCAATAGAAAATGTCTTGCAGTAAAAAAGTAGCCGTGGTCTTAGCAGTTATATCTTATGTTGCTCTGGCTTTAACCCACTTGCTAAAGTGGTCTACAGCAACCAAGATAAACTGACATCCCAACCTAGATCAAGGGAAAGGGCCAACAGCATCAATACTCCCCGTGTGGAAGGCATGCCTTGGGGGGATGAGTTTGAACTGGTGTTGGGACAGGCAAGGGCGTTGGAGCTGACAGGAATGACAGGATGCAAGGACATCAGGGATCAGGAGGCACATGTTCTCCCAATAGAAGTTCTTGCACAACCAGTCATGAGTCTTGTCTATGCCTCCATGGCCAGTGTCAATATGTGCTTGGAGAATAATGGCTATCCTCATGCTAAGGCAAACATAGGGTAGGTAAGCATTGTTAACCTTTTTGAAGAGTTGTCTATTGCAAATTATAGTGTCCTTGGATAGGGTCTGTAGTGCGAAGCAGATGTCTTCTGGCTCAGCGGTCCAAGAGTCAGGATACCCTATTAACTTTAATAGACATTCAGCATCAGTGGATGAATAGCTAGGATTGGCATTCTTGACAGGCCATCAGTGTTCTGATGTTAGGTCCCAGGACAGTGTATCACAGTGAAATTATACCCTTTTAGAAGCAGAGCCCAAAGTGCTAGTCAACCTTCAGGCTCATTTAGCTGTTTCAGCCATTTGAGGGAGGAGTGATCTGTGACCATTGTGAAGTGGGTCCCATATATGTAATGCCAAAACTGTTTCACTGCATGCAGCACCGCCAAACAGTCCTTCTCAGTGACACTGTAGTTCTTGTGCTTATTAAGGACCCTTGACAAGTAGCTACAGGTCAATCCATGCCTTCATTGTCAAGTTGGGCAAGTATGGCACCCACTGCTACTCCACTAGCGTCAGTATACAAGATGAACTCTTTATCATAATCAGGATAGACTAAGATAGGAGCCTACTTAAGCTTGGCCTTCAGCGCTTCAAATGCTTGTTGTTGGTTGTCAGTCCATTCAAAGGGGACGTTTCAAAGCAATTGAACGAGGGGTCTACTCAGTTCAGCAAAGTCAGGTATGAACTGTTGTTAGTATCCCATCATACCAAGGAATACTTGAACCTCTCAAAATTTTTGTGAGGGTAGCATCTTGTCAATGGCCTCCACCTTATTATTTATGGGGCAGATTCCAGTTTGAGTGACCTCATGACCTAAGAATTTGAGTTGCTCTTTAAAGAAGGAGCACTTGGAGGGTTTGAGTTTCAAGCCAGCTCCTCAAATTTTGATGAAAACAGCCTTGAGGTGTTCCAAGTGATAGGTAAAGGTAGCGCTGAACACAGTGATATCATCAAGGTATACAAGGACACAAGAGAGCTTTAGGTCTTGTAGGATGGAGTTCATAGCCCGCTGAAATGTGGCAGGGGCATTGCAGAGTCCCTGGGGCATTTGAGTGGGTTCTAAAAGGCCTTCTGAAGTGATAAGCGCAGCCTTTTCTTGATCTTCAGGAGATAAGTCAACTTGCCAGTATCCAGAAGCTATATCCATGGCTGAGAAAAACTTGGAACCACCCATCTGTCTGAGAGCATCATCAATTCTGGGCAAGGGATACAAGTCTTTCTTAGTGAGTGAGTTTAGGCAGCAATAGTCCATTACAATGTGATGTCCGCCATCTTTATTCTTGAGAATCAGTAACAGGGAAGCCCACGGACTTTGGGAAGAAGCTAGTAGCCCGGCGTTCAGAAGTTGTTTGAGTTCTTTAGATATCTGAGCATCCTGCACCCTACTATAGTGGTATGGTTTGGCACAAAAAGGGGGCGCATCCCCAGTATCAATCTGATGGATGACTCCTTTAGCTAGGCCATAGTCGTAGGTCCAGAGGCAAAGATGTTGCTGAACTGATTGAGCAGGTCCAACACGTCTTTTTGTTGAACAAGAGACATTTGGGGGAATCAGCAGCGGTGAACAAAGAGAGAACTTGAGGATTGTCCTCAGGTAGATTAAAATTGCTGAAAGTTCTGAAGGGGTAGAGGGAGGCCATTTGTTCTTCTCCCAGTATACAACCATGTCCCACAACCTGGCTGTGGGTCACCTGCCTGGGTAGGGCCGTCAGGTTGGCAAGCAATAACTGTACAGGCTCTTTGTGGGTTCAATCTAAAATCCCAGGACACAGTTGAGGTTCTTTATGGCTTAGGGATTCAGTTGAGTAAAGTTCCAAGAATGACTTTTCAGGTAGCTCATAAGTAATCTGAGAGTCAATCACAACTTGGGAGCCGGGAGGAATGATGATAGCTGCCAGGGCAAGAAGAAGTACACCTTCTTCTGCAGGACAGGAAGGAGGAGAGGTGCGTATGTTGGAGGAGTGGGTCCTATACTTGAGAGAGAAGATACCTGTCGGGTACTTAAGCACACAAGCTTTAAGACGTTTTCTTGGGAGGCGTGGAGGCTATTCAAAAATCAAAGAAACCTCATATCCCAAGAGCAAAAGGTATACATCTTGTAAGTTTACAATCCTATTATATTCTTGGAGGAATTGAGGACCAACCAAGAGGTCATAGCTTTTATTCTCAAGGACCACAGCAGGGGAAGAAATAAGGAATTTCCTAAACCTCATGGGTAGAGCGGAGTAGGCACCAATGGCCCGTGTCTGTGCCATTCCAGCAGTGCCATACGGCTGCGTGTAGTTGAGGTTGGGGGCTAACTTAAGTTTCTTCATTAGTTTGGAAGATACCACATTGACTGGACAACCTGTGTCCAAGATGGCTTTGATTTTAACCTTTTAGATCAATACTTCCACGCGGGTTGTATCTTTCCCAAAGGGGGGCAAGACTGCCAAAACATCTTGTGCATCCTCTAGCTCCTTTTCCCATTTAGCTAGCATGCATTATAACACAGGAATCTCCTTATATACAGTCTGTAGCAGGAGAGATACAGTCATATTTTGAAAGAGAGCTTTGGTTAGCTTGGCAGCTTCCTCAGAAGAGTTGACCAAGACAGGAGGTTGGTGGGCTTGAGCTAGGTAAGGGCAAGCCACCATGGATTTGGCTTCACTTGCAGGTACTCAGGAAGTGGTGTTAGTCTTCCCAGAGCAAAGCTTGTATGGGACAGAGATAGTTTCTGGAACAGCCAAGACATAATATCCATAACTATCAGAATCTTCACTATCAGAATCTTCAGGCTCTGAATCACTGGAGAGATTGTGAAACAGATGAAGGATAGTTGGTCCAGAGGAAGAGGGAGCTTCTTCATCAGACAGAGGATCAGGGGGAGACGGGGGAGCTTGATCAGCAGAGAGTGTCTCTGTCTCTAAGCTGACCTCTCTTTTCCCGCCTGTTCCTTGGGGTCACAACCTTCCACTCAAGGATCAGTGCAAGTGTGCAAGTGGTGCCTGATCTGGCCACAGTTATGGCAGCCTTGACTCTTAGCCTTTCCACCAGCACCCAGGGTCATTATGTGCGGCGTGCAAGAGGTAGTCCCAGCATTGCTGGCTTTATTTTCACGTACCACTGTACCTCCATGTGTCAAATGCATGTCTTGTAGGAGTGTCTTGATACTCTTCATGGAAGTGAGCAAAGCCTTGTGTGCTTTAAAGTGTAGGCATAGAAGCTGGTTCACCTTCAAAGCATTTGAACAAGTTGTATAGGCTTCCTGGGAAGTATACTGTTGGCTGGTGATTAACTGCTGGCCTTCAATGTAGAAAAAATCTGCAAACTCAGCCAGGGTTTCTTTGGGCTTGAAAGCAATGTGCATAAATGCATCTTTCTTGATTTCCAAGCTGAGATCTCCTCTGAACTCCTCAATAAGGAGGCGCTTCATGTCCTCCCAAGTGACAATGGAGGGGAGCTTGGGGACCACAACTTCCTGGCATGTGGGATAAAGACAGGTGAGGATTTGTTTTTTCTTGAGCTTGTCAGTAGCCCTACACATTGCAGTTTTGTAAATGGTTAGAAAGGCGGCAATGGTAGAGGTTTTCAGATCAAATATCTGTTTGAAGGTTGTTTTGTAGTTTGGGTCAATAGACAAGGACAAGGACTGACTGTTGTCACCTGGGTTGAGAACTTTGATTTGTGGATTGCCCTCAAACTCAGACTCAGCAGTGGGCTTTCTAGCTCAGAGAAGTCAAAGGCTCTCTTCTAGGGTGTCTAGGTTAGAGCTTTTTTGCCCACTGATATCACTAGTGGTAGCGGCAGCAGCTCTAAATTCATCAATCTTAATCTGTTGCACCGTTAGGGTGCCAGCAATCCCATTGAGCCAAGTGGTCAGGAAAGTGGTTTGAGCAATCAAAGGGATAACCTGTCCATTCATTGTCTATGTCAAGCAAGAGAGGTCTTGTACCTCCCTTTCCTGTACATTCTGCCTGTCAGCAACATCATTTGTTACTTCTGCTAACTGATCCGTAAGCAAGAGCACAGTTGACCCAGGGTTGATCTTCCAAGCTAGGGCAACAACCATGATTGCCATGAGAGGGAGTACTAGTGAAATCAGCTTCTCCTTCACCTTCAGACTCAGAGGAAAATAATCAGGATTAGGGATGTGTTGTCTCAAATACTCAATTTCTCCTTGCAAGTTAGCTACATGGTTGGTGAGCAAGGAAATGCAAGGGTCAGGCATAGGTTCTACTGAAGGAGGGTTTTGAAAATAAGATTGTCATTGTGTGGTAGCTTTGAGCTCAGCTATAGATTCTCATACCTTAGCTTCAAAGTCAGACAAGATATCAACAGGAGGAGCAGGAGGTGTCACATTGATGGACGCTACTCTATCATCCACGTAATTTTGTACTTGGTACAGAGTGTTGCCTAGTGCAGCCTTATACAGACCATTATAATGCTGCAAATGGCAGCCCCAGGTATTGACATGAGTACCAAAAAATTTAGCTGGAAAATAATATTTTCTCAAAATTTTTTAAGTTCAATAACCAGAGTCTCAAAGTCCTGGCAATGCTTTGAAAAGAGAGGTCTCAATTTGTCCACGCCATGTTACTTGATGCTCATCCAATTTGCACAGTTGATTCTTGATATACCCAGGGAGCAAGGAGTAAAGGGAATTTGTGATGAGGTTAATTACTTCTGGGAGGCCAGCAAGTCACGCTGGTTATCTGAAATGCAAGCAAACAGACTATGGAACCATTATTGATAGGCCATATTCTGAGTATGGTTGTTGGAAACAGCGGCAACCACGGCAGTCAAGAGCTGGTTCTGAGACCCCAACACCAACTAATGGTGAACCAGCGCAGGTTGGATAAACTGTTTAACTAACACGCCAATAGTTTCCATTGATTCCATCAGCGCGGGGGGAGACCAAAATCCAAGAGAAAGGAAAATAGGTCTTCAGAAGCATACCCAGGACGGAGACCAGGGATAGTATGCATTGCAACAGCGCCTGTGTGGAGGAGAGAGCAGGCAGCGGCACAAGCTTGCTTGTAATTGAGTGAGAAAGCTGAAAAGGGGGCCCAAGAGGGGTCAGGGGACAGCACCATTATCATAGGAGTGGAGGAGGCATTGATGATATCTTCTTCTAGAGGGGGACTAGAAACTTTAGGTTGCCTGGGTACTTTAGAAACAAAAGGGGAAGGACCAGAGAATACACATGGAAACGGGGTAACCAAGGGGCTTACAGCCCCTGTAGTGAGCACTATTTTGTCGTATTTGGCTCCTGGGGGCAACATCCAGGAGGACACGGTGGGAAATCTTTATAATAAAAGATTTGAGGTTTGAAGCTAGCCTTTGGTTAGCCTTCAGGGCAAAATAAGGGCACATACATTAATTTCCTGGAATACAAGATGTGAAAGTCCTTTTGGCAGAAAGGAAAGAAAAAGCTTGATGAATACTAAAGCCAATGCAAATATGGATAAGCTTGTCTTTATTAGGAGAAATAATTCTACTTAAATAGTAGTTAAGGGACAATTATCACTAATTGGGTAGACAGAGTGGCAGAAGGGGTCTATTGGGATGAGGTCATACCAGGATCAATTGAGGGTTGGCAATGTAATCTGGAACGGGTGGACATTGGAACAGTCCTATTTACAGTAGGCAAGGAACTTCTAAAGTCAAAAGCAAAACTAACCAAATCTTTGCAGTTATCACTATTCAAAGGCCATATTGAAATAGCATTAATAGCAAAATTTAAGACATTTCCCCCCTCAAGGTTGGACACAGGGAGTTGATATTTGCAAAGGAATTTGGAATGGACTCAAGCAAAAGGACGTCCAGAGGACAGCAGTTTCACAGTATACTTGACGCCTTTCTTAAAGGTGACTTCACAGGGCCCAACCCAGAGGGAATCCAGCTTTTAAGCTCTACCACCTGTACAATTCTGGTAGTAGAGAACTAGGTAACCTATTTGATACTCAAGGAGGGGGCTCTAGCAGCATTGGACGGGGGAGAGCTCCAGAGCCTTAACCTTGTAAACAGTGGAATAAGCTATTGCTTGGATGTCAATGATACAATTAGTTAAGTCTTTAACATGGGACTCAGGATTGGTAGACACATCAACTTCAATCAAAGGGGGTCCCAAGATTGAGGGGGTTGTGGATTCATGTCCATACAATATGGCAAAAGGGGATCAACCAGTCACTCAGTGCCTACTGAGACAATAAGCAAAGAGGGCAGCATGGAGGAACATATCCCAATTGACAGTATTAGAGAGCATGAGTTTTCTCATTATGGACACCATGGAGGAATTGGCTTGTTTGACAGTACCATTAGTTGAAGGATTATATGGCACAGAGGAAGATTGGTGGGTACCCATAGCCTCTACAATGGACGTGATGAGGTGAGCATTAAAGTTGGTGCCATTGTCTGAAAGTAGGACTTGGGGGCAGCCATGTTGGTAGAAGATGTCTTGCAGCAAGAAATTAGCAGTGGTCTTGGCAGTTATATCTCTGGTGGCCCTGGCTTCAACCCATTTACTAAAATGATCTATGGCAACTAAGATGAAGAGACACCCAGATCTAGACCAATGGAGAGGCCCAACAGCATCAATACTCACATTGTAGAAGGCATGTTTAGAGTGTGGATAGCTAGTATTGGCATCCTTGACAGACCATTGGCGTTCTGATGCTGGGCCCCAGGACAGTGTACCACTGTGAAATTGTATCCTTGCAGGCGCAGAGCCCATCAAGCTAGTAGACCTTCTGGTTCCTTTAATTGTTGGAGCCATTTAAGGGAGGAGTGATCTATGACCACGGTGATGTGAGTCCCATACATGTAGTTGCTGAATTGCTTTACAGCATGCAGTACCACCAGACATTTCTCTCAGTGACGCTGTAGTTCTTTTGTGTTTTTGAGGACCCAAAAGGAGTAGGCTGCAGGTTAATCAACATTTATATTGTTGAGCTGTTCTAGGATGGCACCCAAGCAACTCTGCTTGCATCAGTATACAAGATAAACTCTTTATTGTAATCAGGGTAGACTAGGATAGGAGCCTCCTTGAGTTTGGTCTTCAGCGCTTCAAATGCTTGTTGTTGGCTGTCAGTCCACTCAAAGGGAATGTTGCAAAGAAGTTGGACAAGGGGTTCACTCAGCTCAGCAAATTGGGTATGAACTGTTGGTAGTAGCTCATCATACCAAGGAAAACTTGGACCTCTCAAAGATTTGTGGGGAGTAGCATCTTGTCAATTGCTTCTACCTTATTATTCATGGGGCAAATTCCTGTTTGGGTGACCTCATGACCAAAGAATTCAAGTTGCCCTTTAAAGAAGGAGCACTTGGAGGGTTTGAGCTTCAAGCCAGCTTTGAGGATATTGATGAAGACAGCCTTGAGGTGTTCAAAGTGGTTGGTAAAGTTAGCGCTTAATACAGTGATATCATCAAGGTACACAAGGACATAAGAGAGCTTTGAATCTCGGAGTATGGAGTCCATAGCTCTTTGAAACGTAGCCAGGGCATTGAAGAGTCCTTGGGGCGTCCAAGTAGGTTCATAGATCCCTTCAGATGTAATGAGTGCAGTCTTTCCCCAATATTCTGGCAATAAATTGACTTGTCAATGTCCAGAGGCTAGATCCATAGCCAAGAAGAACTTGGAACCACCTAAATATCTGAGGGCATCATCAATTCTGGGCAAGGGGTATAAGTCTTTCTTAGTGAGCAAGTTCAGGCAGTGGTAGTCAATTACAATGCAATGCCCTCCATTCTTTTTCTTGAGGATCAGTAAAGAAGAGGCCCAAGGACTTTGAGAGGGAGCCAAGAGTGCAGCATCTAGGAGTTGTTTGAGCTCCTTAGATACCTGGGCATCCTCTACACTACTACAGCGGTATGATTTGGTACAAAAAAGGAGGTGCATCACCAGTATCAATCTGATGGGTGACCCCTTTAGCTAGGCCATAGTCCGTAGGTCCAGAGGCAAAGATGTTGCTAAATGATCAAGAAAGTCCAACATGTCCTTTTGTTAGATGGGAGATAATTGTTGGAAATCAGCAGCGATGAATAAGGAGAGAACCTGGGGATCATCTTCAGGTAGGTTGAAGTCACTGAAAGTTCCAAAAAGTAGAGGGAGGCCACTTGCTCTGCTCCCAGGATACCACCATGCTCTATAACCTGGCCCTGGATCACCTGCATGGGTAGGGCTGTCAGGTTGGCAAGTAATAGTTGTATAGGCACTTGTGGGTTTGATCTACAATTCCTAACACAGTCAGGGTTCTTTACGGTTTAGGGACTCAGGAGAGTAGAGTTCCAGAACTGAATTTTCTGGTAGTTCACAGGAAATCTGAGAGTCAATCACAACTTGGGAGCCAGGAGGAATGGTGATAGCCGCCAGGGCAATAACAATTACATCTTCTTTTGCAGGACAGGAAGGAGGAGAGGTGCGTATGTTGGAGGAGTGGGTCATATACTTGAGAGAGAAGATATCTGTAGGGTACTTAAGCACACAAGTTTTAAGACGTTTTCCTGGGAGGCGTGGAAGCTCTTCAAAAATCAAAGAAACCTCATATCCTAATAGCAAAAGGCATCCATCTTGCAGGTTTACAATACCGTTATACTTTCAGAGGAATTGTGTGCCAACCAAGAGGTTGTAGCTTTTGTTTTCAAGGACAACTGCAGGAGACAAATGAGGAATTTCCCAAACCTCATGGGAGAATGGAGTAGGCATCAATGGCTTTTGTTGCCATGCCCTCTGTGCCATAAAACTGAGTGTAGTTGAGATCAGGAGCCAGTTTAATCTTCTTTTAATAGCTTGGAGGATACTACGTTGACTGGAGAGCCTGTATCCAGGATGGCTTTTATTTTAACCTTTTGGATTGATACTTCCACATGGGTTATATCTTTCCCAAAGAAGGGTATACAGCCAGCACATACTGCGCAGCCTCTAGCTCTTTTTTTCATTTAGCTAACATGCACCTTAAGGAAGGAATCCTCTTATACACAGTCTGCAGTGTAAGAGATACAGTTACGTTTTGGAAGAGAGCTTTGGCTAGCTCAGCAGCTTCTTCAGAAGAGACCAAGACAGGAGGTCAATGGGCCTGGGCTAAGTAAGGGCGAGTCACCATGGCTTTGGCTTCACTTGCAAGTGCCCAAGAAGTGGTGGTAGTCTTCCCAGAGCAAAGCTTATACAGGTCAGACACAGTTTCTGGAACAGCCAGAACAGAGTAGCCATAATCATCAGATTCCTCACTATTGGAATCTTCAGGTTTGGAATCACCAGAGATATTGTGGAATAGGTGAAGAATAGTTGGGCCAGAGGAAGAAGGAGCTTCCTTGTCAGAAGGAGGATCAAGAGGAGACGGGGAGATTGGTCAGCAGAGAGCGTCTCTGCCTCTAAGCTAACCTCTCTTTCCCCGCCTGTTCCTTAAGATCACAATTTTCTACCCAGGATTAGTGCAGGTACATGAGTGATGTCTGATTTGACCGCAGTTATAACAGCCTTGTCTCTTATTATGTCTTCTTGAACCCAGAGTCATAATGTGTTGCATGCAAGAAGTGGTCCTGGCATTATTGGCTTTATTTTCACGTACCACCGTACCCCCATGGGTCAAATGCATGTCTTGTAAAAGCGTCTTAATACTCTTCATAGAATTGAGAGAGGCTTTGTGCACCTTAAAGTGTAAGCACAGAAGCTGGTTAACCTTCAAAGCATTTTAAAAAGTTGTGTACGCTTCTTAGGGAGTTAACTGTTGACTGGTGATTAATTGTTGACCTTTTACAAAAAAACAATCTGTAAACTCAGCTAAGGTCTCCCTGGGCTCATAGGCAATATGCATAAATTCATCTTTCTTGACTTCTAAGCTGAGATCTTCTCTGAACTCCTCAATAAGGAGGCGCTCTAGGTTCTCCCAAGTAACAATGGAGGGGAGTTTGGGGACCACTACTTCCTGGCACGTGGGATGAAGACAGGTAAGGATATGTTTCTTTTTGAGTTTGTCAGTAGCCCTACACATTGCAGTCTTGTAAATGGTTAGAAAGGTGGCAATGGTAGAGGTTTTTGGATCAAATATCTTTTTGATGGCTGGTTTGTAGTTTGGGTCAATGGACAAGGAAGTGGATTGGCTGTTATCACCAGGGTTGAGAACATTGATCTGAGGATTGCCCTCAAACTTGGATTCAGCAGCAGGCTGTCTAGCCCGGAGTAGACAAAGGCTCTCCTCCAGAGTATCCAAGGTAGAACTATTCTGTCCACTGATATCTCGGGCAGTAACAGCAGCAGCTCCAAATTCATCAATCTTGATTTGCTGTACTACCAAAGTACAAGCAACCCCATTGACACAAGTAGCCATAAAAGTTGTTTGAGTGACCAGAGGGGTAACTTGTCCATTGATTGTATCCGTAAGGCAGGAGAGGGTTGCACCTTGCGCTCTAGTGCATCCTGTCTATCTGCCACATCATTTGTTACTGCCGCTAAATTTCCAAAGCAAGAGCACAGTTGACACAGGGCTGTCCTTCTAACCCTGGCTAACACCCATGATCATGGTGGGTAGGAGTTCCAAGGACTTCTTTCCCTTTTGCCATCAGACTCAGAGGACAAGTCATCAGGGTCAGAGAGACATTGTCTCAAATACTCAATCTCACTTTGCAGAGTAGCCACCTGGTCAGTTAGCATGGCAATGTGAGGGTCAGGTGTAGGTTTAACAGGCAGGGGATGTGGAGCAAAAGCTTGACGTTGAGTGGTAGCTTTGAGTTCAGCTATAGCTTCCCATATCCTTGCTTCAAATGCAGATGAAGCATCAACAGGAGGAGTGGGAGGAGTCACCTCAAGGGAGGCCACTCTATTGCTAACATAGTTCTGAACCTGACTCAATGTGTTTCCCAAGGCAGCCATGTCCAAACCATACTGTAAATGTAGGTGTTGGCCCCAAGTGTCAATGTGGGTCCCAACCAACTCAAGCTGGGAATTGACATGCTCTCAAAACTGGTGAAGTTCAGCATCTAGAGTCTCAAAATCCTGTCAGTATTTCAGGAGAGTTGACTCAATCTGGATACGCCACGTAGCTTGGTGGTCATCCAGTTCACAAAGTCAATCCTTAATATACCCAGGGAGTAAGGAGCAGAGGGAGTTCAAAAATGAGGCCAGATACTTTTGGGAAGCTAGTAAGTCACGTTGATTATCTGAAATGCAAGCAAACAGACTATGGGACCATTATCAATAGGCCATATTCTGAGTATGGTTGTTGGAAACAGCGGTGGTCACAGCAGTCAAGAGCTGGTTTGGAGACCACAACACCAACTAATGGTGAACCAGCGCAGGTTAGATAAACTGTTTAACTAACATGCCAATAGTTTCCATTGATTCTATCAGCGCAGGGGGAGACCAAAATCTAATAGGAAGGAATATAGGTCTTCAGAAGCATACCCAGGACAGAGACCAGGGATAGTGTGCATTGCCACAGCGCCTGTGTGGAGAAAAGAGCAGGCAGCGGCACAAGCTTGCTTGTAATTGAGTGAGAAAGCTGAAAAGGGGGCCCAAGAGGGGTCAGGGGACAGCACCATTACCATAGGAGTGGAGGGGGCACTGGTGATATCTTTTTCTAGAGGGGGACTAGAAACTTTAGGCTACTTGGGTACTTTAGAAACAAAAGGGAAAGGACATGAATACATGTGGAAACAGGGTAACCAAGGGGCTTGCAGCCCCTGTAGTGAACACCATTATGTTGTGTTTGGCTCCTGGAGGCAACATCCAGGAGGACACAGCGGGAAATCTTTATAACAAAATATTTGAGGTTTAAAGCTAGCCTTTGGTTAGCCCCAGGGCAAAATTAAGGGCACATACCTTAATTTCCTGGGATACAAGATGTGAAAGTCCTTTTGGCAAAAGGAAAGGAAAAAGCTTGAAGAATACTAAAGCCAACACAAATGTGGATAAATTTGTCTTTATTAGGAGAAATAATTCTACTTAAATAGTAGACAAGGGACATTTATCACTAATTGGGTAGACAGAGTGGCTGAGGGGGTCACATTGGGGTGAGGTCATACCAGGATCAGTCAAGTGAAGGTATGGTATTCCGGAATGGGTGGATATTGATACAGACCCATTTACAGAAGACAAGGAATTCCCAAACTTGAAAGCAAAACCATTCAAATCTTTGCAGTTATCATTATTCAAAGGCCATATCAAAATAGCATTAATAGCGTGATTTTGACAAAATAGTTCTATTTTAATATTGAATTTTAAATATTTTCATTCATTTATGAATTAATTAATATTGAAATATTTAATATTAAATATAAAATATTAAAATATTTATAATTGTATTATAATATTAAAATTTCAATATTTAAATTTTGAGATTTAATACTAAAATTTTAATAATTATAATATAAAAAGTAAAAATTTAATTTGCAAGGAAAATACTTATTAGGGGGATGTTAATTACAAAGGGAATGCAATTATTCTGGGGAATTATACCCCAAAATTAAATTTTTGGCTAAAGCATCTAATTGGATCCACATACTCTTCTGTACGTGGTGGACAACCCTGGATGCAATTGCTAGAGGGGTGGCGCCCTGTACCCTGGTGGTTGTTGATTTCTTGAAAAAAGGAAGGCAGTTAAGCAAATTGATTAATAGGTTCTTTTCAGGAGGCATGTAGTACCCATATAATGTTGCCAATGCAAAGGAGTCATACAGGATGTGCTCAACTGTCCTATATCCCTGCAGTGTCTTCTGGCGGTTGAGGGCTACACGGCAAATATTCATTTGAATAGGTACATCCTCCAACTTTTTGACATTGGTTTTTAATATGCAGTGAAGGAGGACTCCCAGGTATACCGCGATGTGAATTCTTTGTGAGGTATACTTTTCCAAGAACATGCATAATTTTTTTAATGTTTGAACTATCCTATTGATATAGGATGTTTGGTTGAACTTGAAGAGGGTTCTGGGGCGCCCAACTTGTATCAGCCCCCCATGTCTTGGCAAAAAATATTAATAAAGGTTTAAAAGTATTCACAAGGACTGCATCCCTGACTTTATTTGACATGCCTTAAATACTTCATTAAAAATTGCAGATTTCAAATATTCAGTTCCTATTTTAAAGTCGGTTTTTATTGAGTTCTTTTCATATTTGTTGATGTTTGTGAAGGGGAATCTTTGAATCCTTTTGTATATATATTCATCAAAGTTTGGTTTGATATCCCCACAAATTTCATTCATTTCTTTGAAGTTGATATTTGATCCTATTTCATATGCTTCCCTTATCCATGGCAAGCACCCTGCGGGTGGTAAATATTCCCTAGCTTTAGCTTCAAGCTAGAAAAATTATTCATATTTTTTTGAATTATTTTATTTATTTGTTTTACAGGGGCTACTAGTGATTGGTAACCCCCGTAGAACCAACTTGGCACAAAAGCCGCCACTTCTGCGACCTCATCCTCATTCCTGGTGATGACTAAAATAAATATAAGTGTCAGGATACCAAGAGTACTGTGGGGCTCCAGTAGGTGAGGGAGGAGTCAAAGAAGGTACTGGCATGGCCCACCAGATAATGGGACCTAACTTTACCAGATAGGAAAGGGCCTTCCCAGCCACAGCCCAAGGCCCAGCTGCTGGCAAGGCAGAGTCAATCAATCCCGTGAGGCCAGGTAAAGCACTCCCAGGAATTGACTACTCTAGCCAGTGGCGTCAGAAGTGGGGGGGTGAGATAGTTGGTTTGGGTGTCAGGGGCGGTCCCATGGGGACCAAGTGGGCAGTAGGATTGTTGTACTTCCTGTTGAAGATCAAAGGGTAGATGGTGATTTCTTTGCCGTCACAGAAAATTTGGTAGGGTTCCTTGGGTGTGTTCAGGTGGGTGTACCACTGCAAGTTTTCCAATGTCCAGGGTTTATGATCAGGATTAGTGGAATACTCAGTGAAATGCATAGGGCCAAAGGGAGCATTGGGTGGGCAGTAGTAGTCAAAGGCTTTGGTTTTTATCAACTGGAGTCTGACTATCTATCCCAGTAGATGGGTACTGACGCTTGGGTGTATGCAGATGGAAGAGTGCCAAAAATAGGTATGGAAACAGATTGGTAGACCAAAGGTTCATAACAACTTTATTTGGTAAGGATGATGATACAGAACTTTTTCAAGTGCTTCTGATTTATATACTTACTCACATACAGGTGCCTCTGGGCATTCTTCTGGTGCTATCTGTGTGGCAAGGGTTGACATCTCAGGCTCTACTGTTTGGTTGTCTGCTTCATGGTCATTTTTGGGGTTTTCAGGAAAAGTTGTTTGGCTTTTTGGTGGTCCATCTTGACTTGGCTGGTCATTGATTCTGGTAAGTTTGGCTTCTGGAGTTATGGGGGGTTTCCCAATTTTATCACCATTTTTGGACTGGCTTGACAGGGTCTCCTGAGCCCAAAGAATTTGATTAAAAAAAGGGTCCCCAATTGGGGACCCCAAATTACTTAATGGAGGGTGGACTTGATCTGGGTTTACTGGGCAGCTAAAAATAGCCTGCCCAGGCCCAGCCAACCCCACTAAGGCCTGTGCGTAGCTTTTGGGGCTCAAAACAGGCCCCTCAGCTGTCACTAAGGTGGGAATGATTCCTGCACCTGGATTTTCTTTGAAAAGCAAAAATCCAGGTGCAGGCAAATCACCCCAATCCGCTAGCCCCGCATGGTGGCTAGGAGCAAGTTTGATTCCCGCCTGGGGCCTCAAAACTGTTATTTTTGTAACAATAAGTAAAGCATAAAAAGACTTACTGATTGTTTCCCCTGCGGCCCCCTCAGCCACAGGCACCCCTTCAGCAAACTTCATGAGCAAAGCTGCTCTTCAAGAAATACAGAAAATTTATCAAATGAAAACCAAGTAGAAACACAAGTTGCAAGAAAGATAAGGAAAATTAAGCCTAGAAAAATTAATAAAGAGCTCCTGCTTGCTGACTGAGTTTTGTTTTCATCTGTTTCCATTTGAGTATTTCCCTCTTCATCTGTGTTTATTTCATTTGGGATTTCAGTTCCTTCAATCAGTTTGATTTTCTTATTGTTTTCTTTGGCCCCCTGCCAGAACTCCCACAAATTGTAGGCCATGTCATTGAACATCAGACTTGATAGGATTATTCCCTGGAGATTAAGCAACACTTCTTTGTTCTTTTTGTCTATAATATTTTCTAGTTTATTCAGAGCATCTTCTTTTGACTGGATTAGTGGCTGGCCCTTGTTACCCAACTTTCCTGTTCTATTTCCCTGATATTTTTTTCTAGTTCAAAAACCTTTTGTAGGTGTGCTTCTAATTTGTTTATCAAGTTATAGATTTTGACATTTTGTTTGAATTACATCAAAAACTGGTTTTTATAGTACTAACTTCAACACATGGATATTTTTTATCATCATTAATAAATAAAAGACCATAAATGTAAATATTGCTATAGAATATTGCAATTGGACGTCACCTCTTAAGATTTTTGATATTATGTGCATAACCAATTAATTTTGTTTAATAAATTTCATTGTAAACTTGGCATTTTCCATTATAATTTAATGAAATGGACTGTATTTATATTAGAGAGCCTTTAACGCTTAGCATAATATTAATAATTAATACATTTTTAGTCTGCATATTTACCTATTGGTAAATATTCTGTAAAAATTTTAGTTGGATTTTGTGAGGTAATAATAATGCAATGTGTTATTAAATTAATGTTTATTACCATTAATTGGCTAACTTTCTTTGCTGTGGCAACTGTGCATTTTCTGATATTTACTCACTAGTATCCAATTGGAGGGTTTCACATCCAATCACACAGGCAATAGGAAAATAAGTTGCCATCCTGACCACATCTGGTCTTGGGGTGGCAACTTGTTTTCCTATCACCTATGCAATTGGATGTGGAGCCAACCATTTGGATACTAGTGTGTAAATATCAGAAAATGCACAATTGCCACAGCAGATTTTCAGCAATTAATGGTAAGAAACAGTAATTTAATAACACATTACATCATTATTACCTTGCAAAATCCAACTAAAAAGTTTACAGAATTATTACCAATAGGTAAATATGCAGACTGAAAATGTACAATAAATCAATATTTTTACTGAGTGTTAATGGCTCTCTAATATAAACACAGTCTGGTTAAATAAATAACAATGAAAAATCAAAAGTTTACAATGAAGTTTATCAAACAAAATGAATTGATTATGCATATAATAAAAAATATCAAGAGGTGATGTACAATTGCAATATTCTAATACAATATTTACATTTATGGTCTTTAATTTATTAACAATGATGAAAATATACATGGAAAAAATTATATGTTACCACGTCAAAAGTATGACATTTTTTACACATGGAAATTCTAACAATGTAAAAAGTATATTATTAATTATGAACTGAAAGAAAAGAATCAATTTTAATAAGTTGTCACAAAGAAATTTTTTATTTTACTCATCAAAGGACAAGTAGGGGAGGAAATGGGCAGAAAGAACATTGCCTTCATCTACGCCTGTGAAAGAAACGGCATCAGAGATAATGGGGAGGAAATGGGTGGTGGTTTGGGAGTCAGGATTAGAAGGCGGGTGGCTTGATGGGGGGTTGGGGAGGCTTGATTTGTTGACTGGGAAAGGGCATTAAGAGCTGATTGCTTCAATTGCTCAAATTTGTCTTCTGTCATATATGTGGGATTAGTGACACAAATGGATTGGCGTGGGGGGAGGCAGGAGTCTTTTCTGGACTTATCACTATCACTTGCATAGAAAATGACAAGATCTGATAGGACATGGACAAACACAGAGTCAAAAAGCTCTTAACCCTTATCAATCTGGGTGCACAGTTCATTGTATGTGGCAGGCTTTAAGCGCCTGAGACCAGAACCAAAATTATAGAGACATATATCTGCAAAATGCATGTTGGCCTATTTGATAGGGTAGGATCAACAGATATGCCCTGCAGCCCTGATTTCTTGGGCTGCTCATTCCCGCTGCTCCATCTCAGCACTCAGTACAATTGTGTATGCAGCGTTTTGGGTAGCCCACTCCTCCAACATGGCCTTGAGCTCCGTCTGGTAGGCATATCCATCTCCTGTGTTTGACAACACAGAGTAATGATTGACCCCCAATGGGGAAACTGCCAACAAAACCCCAAAAAATCAATACAGGATTGGCATGCACTTTTATACGTCAGACTGGATATGCTTTTCTCCATAGTCTTGAATACTTACAGAAATCTTGGCATACAACAGGAAAATTACGTCATTGCAGGCCCTCATTGCCCTTCCTTTGATAAAATTGATGATTCTAGAATCATGGAGATCAGTGTCTACCAAAATGGGGCCAGCAAGATCCTGATTGAATAAGAGTCTGGCGGCAACCTTAACTCTGTCCATCCACAAATTCACTGTTCTCTTATTGATGAAAATGCCTTGGAGTCCCAGTTGGAGACGGACCTGGACCAGGGGCATCTGCAGGTCGCGCTCCATAATAGCCATCATGAGAGGGTGGGATTTTTCACCTTCAGTTGAAGAACAGACATCAGTTGGGGTCTTCTTGGTAGGGGGCACAGGTGGCATGGGCTCAAAGAGTTACAGCCACAGTGGACTTTGCAAAACCCATTGCAGCTGCAATTTCCCCAAGGGACATAAGCATCCCTTGCTTTTCAACCATTTTGAGAACAGTCTCTGGAGTGATCAATTTTCTTCTGCGTCTTGCAGGCTGATTGGCTGGGAAAGGGATATGTCCATCTTGGGAAATAAACAATGCCATCTGATTGGCTGTTTTGGGATTTGTGGCTCTCTGGGTGACCCCATGGCTCAAATGGCTGGTTCTGGATGCCATTGTTGATAGGGGATTTGGGTTGACGCTGTCTGTGCATGATGGGCAAAAAGAGCCATGCTGGAAGTTGCAGGAAAAAGGAACACACTCCTGGGTAGTGCTTGAAAAAGGGCCTGCAGGTTGGGAGTGGCCATAGAGGAAGGCTTCACTATTGGCAGACCCAGCGTAGCCTTGCATGATTTTGTCAAGGCCAGGAAACAGCTTGTTGACTCGGTTGTTTTTGAAAGAAGACATAATAAATTTTTATTAAAAAATAAGCTCAAAAAGAGAAGTGTATATTTTAGTCAATTTTATTGTTAAATATGGTAAGTTGCTGAATAGTAGAGTCTAAATTTTAGCCATCCTAAACTGGAATAGGGTGATTTTTGAGAATGTCTGTGCTTCCTAAAAGATTCAGCACAAATTCACTCTAGATCCTTTAACATCTTTTTTGAGACACCCATAAATTATATTTATTTGAAACTTGGCTCTTTGATTTGACAATCCCGCAGTTTCAGATTCATTTATGTTTTACATGATGTCTATGATTTGTTTGAAATACAGGGAATTTCAAATTGTACATTAGAATCCTGCATTTCTGATTCATGTATCCTGCATTTGTTTGTTGCGTTTTGTCTTTTGTTAGTTGATTTATCTGCTCAAGAGATTTGAAATCTGCCAATTTAAATAAACTGTAAGGTCTTGCCCATAATGGTGCAAGGTTATAAACTAAAGTGTGCTTAGCGTTGGGATTCAAATTTAAAAGATATAAGAATGTAGGAATTATCTGTAAGATGATCTTACAAAAACCTGCTAAAAACCTATATTGCGTTGCAAATGGGGTAATAGAGTGTAAAAACCCTAAGCAAAGAAGATAGAATAAAGTGTTCAATAGTGAACAATTTGTAACTAAAGGAATATTGATATTAGGATATTCTCTATCTGAAAATTGATACATATAACTATTGAAAGATTCCTTAAGGGAAAAAAATAGATATAACAAGCCTAAGGCTTGTTGTTTTACAAGTTCCATTTGGATTAAGGAAAAGGCTAAACTAAGAATATGAATTTAAAGAAAACAAAATTCTAAAAATGACAAAATTGAAGTTTTTTTTAAAATTGTAAAGTTGAAGGGGAAGAAATCACTTAGAATTTCTGCTTAAAGCCTACTCTTAAAAGGCTCTTTATTTATAGTAAGAAAGCCTTTTCTGTTGATGATGATCACCAGGGAGGAAGCAGTCAAGAAGAGTAGCAACTGGAGAATTTTGAAGAATCAGAGGCAAGAAAAAGGGGAAACAGGAGCCAGTACTCTACGCAGATCTGTAAGGTAAAACTGGGGAAGTGGCAATGACGCAAGTAGGAGTTTCAAAGGTAATATAGATGAAATTATTCTAACTTAAAAGTAGAAATATATGTAAAATAAGAATCAGGCAGTCAAAGCAAGAACAACAACAACAATTTGAATGCAAATCACGTAAAACAAAGATAAGAAAACTTCAAAATACTAAATTATTAACAATTTGACCTAACTTTTGAATATTAATAAGTAACCTAAAAGATTAAGTAAAAAATGAAAAATAACTTAATTATCTTAAGCAACCAGCCCTTTGGGGCAGGGCATGACATAAACCAAAAAGGTCAAATTAAATGGTTACTGTAAATTCAGAACCTTAATGTAAAAATGCAGTATTGTCAAATCCTTGGTCCAAATTTCAAAAACTTTTGCAGGCAACTCAGCTGAGTGATAATTAAAATATTTAATAAAATCAAACATTTAATTTGACTTTTTTTGTTTATTTAAATTAGCAGATTTCAAATCTCTTAAGCAGATAACTCAACTAACAAAAGACAAAATACAACAAACAAATGCAGAAACGTGAACTAGTTATGCAGGATTCTAATGTAAGATTTGAGATTTCCTGTATTTCAAACAAATCATAGACATCATGTAAAACGTAAATGAATCTGAAATTGCGGGATTGTCAAATCCAAGAACCAAGTTTCAAATCATAATTGCAAGGAATTTGAAATAAATATAATTTATGGGTGTCTCAAAAAAGATGTTAAAGGATCTAGAGTGAATTTGTGCTGAATCTTTTAGGAAGCACAGACATTCTCAAAAATCACCCTATTTCAGTTTAGGACAGTTAAAATTTAGATCCTACTATTCAGCAACTTACCATATTTAACAATAAAATTGACTAAAATATACACTTCTCTTTTTGAGCTTATTTTTTAATAAAAATTTATTATGTCTTCTTTCAAAAACAACCGAGTCAACAAGCTGTTCCCTGGCCTTGACAAAATCATGCAGGGCTACGCTGGGTCTTCTAACAATGAAGCCTCTGTCTATGGTCATTCCCAACCTGCAGGCCCCTCCGCAAGCCTCACCCAGGAGCCTGTTCTTTCTCCTTCAACTTCCAGCATGGCCCTGTTTGCCCATCATTCACAGACAGCTGTCAACCCAAATCCCCTATCAACAATGTCATTAGAACTAGCCATTTTAGCCATGGGGTCACCCAGAAAGCCACAAATCCCAAAACAGTCAATCAGATAGCATTGTCTGGTTCCCAAGATGGAAACATCCCTCCCTCAGCCAATCAGCCTACAAGACGCAGAAGAAAATTGATCACTTCAGAGACTGTTCTCAAAATGGTTGAAAAGCAAGGGATGCTTATGTCCCTTGGGGAAATTGCAGCTGCAATGGGTTTTGCAAAGTCCACTGTGGCTGTAACCCTTTGAGCCCACGCCAACTGTAGCCCTCCTAACAAGAAGACCCCAACTGATGTCTGTTCTTCAACTGAAGGTGAAAAATCCCACCCTCTCATGATGGCTATTATGGAGCGCGACCTGCAGATGCCCCTGGTCCAGGTCCGTCTCCAACTGGGACTCCAAGGCATTTTCATCAATAAGAGAACAGTGAATTTGTGGATGCACAGAGTTAAGGTTGCCGCCAGACTCTTATTCAATCAGGATCTTGCTGGCCCCATTTTGGTGGACACTGACCTCTATGATTCTAGAATCATCATCTTATCAAAGGAAGGGCAATGAGGGCCTGTAATGATGTAATCTTCCTGTTGTATGCTAAGATTTCTGCAAGCATTCAAGAATTTGGGGGAAAGCTCATACAATCTGACGTATAAAAGTGCATGCCAATCCTGTATCAATTTTTTGGAGTTTTGATGGCAGTTTCCCCATTGGGGGTAAATCATTACTCTGTGTTGTCAAACACAGGAGATGAATATGCCTACCAGACGGAGCTCAAGGCCATGTTGGAGGAGTGGGCTACCCAAAACGCTGCATAAACAGTTGTACTGAGTGCCAAGATGGAGCAGCGGGAATGGGCAACCCAAGAAATCAGGGCTGCAGGGCATACCTGTTGATCCTACCCCATCAACCAGGCCAACATGCATCTTTCAGATGTATGTCTCTATAATTTTGGTTTTGCTCTCAGGCGCTTAAAGCCTGCCACATACAATGAACTACGTACCCAAATTGATAAGGGTTAAGAGCTTTTTGACTCTGTGTTTGTCCAAGTCCTATTAGATCTTGTTGTTTTCTATGCAAGTGATAGTGATAAGTCCAGAAAAGACTCCTGCCTCCCCCACGCCAATTCATTTGTGTCACTAATCCCACATATATGACAGAAGACAAATTTGAGCAATTGAAGCAATTAGCTCTTAATGCCCTTTCCCAGTCAACAAATCAAGCCTCCCCAACCCCCCCATCAAGCCACCTGCCTTCCAACCCTGACTCCCAAACCACCACCCATTCTCTCCCTGCTATTTCTGATGCCGTCCCTTTAACAGGCACAGATGAAGGTGGTGTTATTTTTGCCCAATGCCTCCCCTACTCATCCTTTGATTAGTAAAAAAATATTTTCTTTGTGACAACTTATTAAAATTGATTTTATTCTTTCAGTTCATAATTAGTAATATTTTTTACATTGTTAGAATTTCCCATATGTAAAGAATGCTGTACATTTGATGTGGTAACATATAATTATTTACATTGATATTTTTCATCATCATTAATAAATAAAAGATCATAAATGTAAATATTGCATTAGAATATTGCAATTAGACATCAACTCTTGATATTTTGATATTATGTGTATAACAAATTCATTTTATTTAATAAAATTCATTGTAAACTTGGCTTTGCCATTATAATTTAATGAAATAGACTGTATTTATATTAGAGAGCCTTTAACGCTTAGCATAATATTAATAATTAATGCATTTTTAGTCTGCATATTTACCTATTGGTAATAATTCTGTAAAAATTTTAGTTGGATTTTGTGAGGTAATAATAATGTAATGTGTTATTAAATTAATTTTTATTACCATTAATTGGCTAACTTTCTTTGCTGTGGCAACTGTGCATTTTCTGATATTTACTCACTAGTATCCAATTGGTTGGCTTCACATCTCATTGCACAGGTGATAGGAAAACAAGTTGCTACCCCTGTTGGAAATTGCACTATCAATGCTATTTTGATATGGCCTTTAAATAAAGATACATGCAAATATTTGACTGATTTTTCTTTCAAGTTCAGGAATTTATTGCCTTCTGTAAATGGGTCTGTATCAAATATCCACCCATTCTGGAATACCATATCTTCACTTGTCTGATCTTGGTATGCTCTCACCCCAATGTGATCCCCTCTGCCACTGTGTTTACCTAATCAGTGGCCTCTGTCCTTTGTCTACTATTTTAGTAGAATTATTTCTCCTAATAAAGACAAGTTTATCCACTTTTGTGTTGGCTTTAATATTCTTCAATCTTTTTCCTTTCCTTTTTGCCAAAAGGAAGTCCTCATCTTGTATTCAAGGAAATTAAGGTATGTGCCCTTAATTTTGCCCTGAAGGCTAACCCAAGGCTAGCTTCAAACCTCAAATCTTTTATTATAAAGATTTCCCACCGTGTCCTCCTGGATGTTGCCCCCAGGAGCCAAACACAACATAATAGTGCTCACTACAGGGGCTGTAAGCCCCTTGGTTACCCTGTTCCAGTATGCATTCTCTGGTCCTTCTCCCTTTGTTTCTGAAGTTGCCAAGCAACCTAAAGTTTCTAGTCCCCCTCTAGAAGAAGATATCACCAATGCCCCCTCCACTCCTATGGTAATGGTGCTATCCCCTGGGCCCTCCTAGGCCCCCTTCCAGCTTTCTCACTCAACTATAAGCAACATCATGCCGCTACCTGCTCTCTCCTCCACACTGGTGCTGTGGCTATGCACACTATCCCTGGTTTCTGTCCTGTATATGCTTCCAAAGATATATATCTCTTCCTCTTGGATTTTGGTCTCCCCCCTGGGCTGATGGAATCAATGATAATATTGGCGTGTTAGTTAACCAGTTTATCCAACCTCCGCTGGTCCATCATCAGTTAGTGTTGGGATCTTAAAATCAACTCTTGACTGCTTTGACCACTGCTGTTTCTACCAGCCACACTCAGAATATGGCCTATCAACAATGGTCCCATAGTCTGTTTACTAGCATTTCAGATAATCAATGTGACTTGCTAGCTTCCCAAAAGTTCTGACCTCATCTTTGAACTCCCTCCTCTCCTTGCTCCCTGGGTATATTAAGGATTGACTTTGTGAACTGGATGACCACCAAGCTACGTGGCGTATCCAGACTGAGTCAACCCTCTGAAATCTGATAGGATTTTGAGACTCTAGATGCTGAACTTCACCAGTTTTGAGAGCATGTCAATTCCTAGCTTGAGTTGGTTGGGACCCACATTGACACTTGGGGCCAACATCTGCATTTACAGTATTGTTTGGACAACGCTGCTTTGGGAAACACTTTGAGTCAGGTTCAGAACTATGTTGACAATAGGGTGGCATTGATTGAAGTGACTCCGCCAACTCCTTCTTTCAATACTTTTTCTGCCTTTGAAACGAGGTTATGGGAAGCTATAACTGAACTCAAAGCTACCACTTAAGGTCAAGCATCTGCCCTGCATCTCCCTCCTTTTGAGCCCGCACCTGATCCCTGCATTGCCATGCTAACTCACCAAATGGCTACTAAATGGGATGAGATTGAGTATTTGAGACAACGTCTCTCTGACCCTGATGACTTGTCCTCTGAGTCTGATGGCAAAAGGGAGATTGAAGTCCCTGGAACTCCTACCTACCATGACTATGAGTGTTGCCCAGGGTTAGAAGGCCAGCCCTGTGTCAACTATGCTCTCACCTTGGACCACTTAGAAGCAGTAACAAATGACGTGGCAAATTGGCAAGATGCTCTGGAGCACAAGGTGCAAACCCTCTCCCACTTCACTGAGACAATAAATGTACAGGTTACCCCTCTGACTGCTCAAACAACTTCTCTGGCTACTTGTGTCAATAGGGTTGTGGATACTTTGGCCAGCAAAAAAATAAAGATTGATATATTTAGAGCTGCTGCTATTATTGCCAGAGATGTAAGTGGACAGAATAGATCTACTTTGGATACTTTAGAGGAGAGTCTTCACCTTCTCTGGGCTAGAGAAACTGCTGCTGAATTTGAGTTTGAGGTCAACCCTCACATCAATGTTCTCAATCCTGGTTATAACAGTCAATCCACCTCCTTGTCTATTGATCTGAATTACAAGCTAACCTTCAAACAGATATTTGACCCTAAAACCTCTAACATTGCTGCCTTTCTAACAATCTACAAGACTGCAATGTGTAGGGCTACTGACAAACTCAAAAAGTAACATATCCTTACCTTTATTCATCCCATGTGCCAGGAAGTAGTGGTCCCTGAACTCCTTCTATTGTAACCTGGGAAGATATGAAGCACCTCCTTATTGAGGAGTTTGCAGGAGACCTCATTTTGGTAGTCAAGAAGAATGCATTTATGCATATTGCCTATGAGTCCAAGGAGACCTTAGCTGAGTTTGCAGATTGTTTTTTTGTCAAAGGTCAACAATTAATCACCAGTCAACAGTTAACTCCCCAGGAAGCGTACACAACTTTTTAAAATGCTTTGAAGGTGAACCAGCTTCTGTTCCTACACTTTAAGGTGCACAAAGCCTCTCTCACTTCTATGAAGAGTATTAAGACGCTCTTACAAGACATGCATTTGACCCATTGGGATACAGTGGTACGTGAAAATAAAGCCAATAATGCCAAGACCACTTCTTGCACACCGCACATTATGACTCTGGGTTCAAGTGGAAAGACTAAGAGACAAGGCTGTCATAACTGCGGTCAAATCAGACATCTCTCATGTACCTGCACTAATCCCCGGGCAGAAAGTTGTGACCCTTAGGAACAGGCGGGGAAAGAGAGGTTAGCTTAGAGGCAGAGACACTCTTTGCTGACCAATCTGCCCCGTCTGCTCTTGATCCTCCTTCTGACAAGGAAGCTCCTTCTTCCTCTGACCCAACTATTCTTCACCTATTCCTCAATATCTCCAGTGATTCCAAACCTGAAGATCATGATAGTGATGAGTCTGATAGCTATGGCTACTCTGTGCTAGCTGTTCCAGAGACTGTGTCTGTCCCTTATAAACTTTGCTTTGGGAAGACCTCCACCACTTTTTGAGCATCTTCAAGTGAAGCCAAATCCATGGTGGCTTGCCCTTACCTAGCCCAAGCCCATCAACCTCCTGTCTTGTTTTACTCCTCTGAAGAAGCAGCCAAGCTAGCCAAAGCTCTCTTTCAAAATGTAACTGTATCTCTCCTGCTGCAGACTGTGTATAACAAGATTCCTGCTTTGAGGTGCATGTTAGCTAAATGGGGAAAATAGCTAGAGGCTGCGCAAGATGTGTTAGCTGTCTTGCCCCACTTTGGGAAAGATACAAACTGTGTGGAAGTATCAATCCAGAAGGCAAAAATCAAAGCCATCCTGGACAAGGGTTTTCCAGTTAACATAGTGTCTTCAAAGCTAATGAAGAAACTTAACTGGCCCCTGACCTCAACTACACTCAGTCATATGGCACAGCTGGCATGGCCCAAACTCTGCCATTGGTGCCTACTCTGCTCTACCCATGAGGTTTGGAAAACTCCTCATTGCATCCCCTGCTGTTGTCCTTGAGAACAAAAGCTATGACCTCTTGGTTGGTACACAATTCCTCTGAGAGTATAATGGGATTGTGAACCTACAAGATGGATATCTTTCTCTCTCAGGGTATGAAGTCCCTTTGATTTTTGAGGAACCCCCGCAACTTCCAGGAAAACGTCTTAAAACTTGCGTGCTTGAGTACCCCACGGGTATCTTCTCCTTTAAGTATAGGACTCACTCCCCCAACATGTGCACCCCTCCTTCCTGTCCTGCAGAGGAAGGTGTACCTCTTCTTGCCCTAGCAGCTATCACATTTCTCTGGGCTCCCAGGTGGTGATTGACTCTCAGATTTCCTATGAACTACCCAAAAAGTTGTTCTTGGAACTTTAATCACCTGAATCCCTAAGCTTTAAAGAGCCCACAAATGCCTATACAACTATTACTTACCAATATGACGGCCCTACCCATGCAGGTGACCCAGGACCAGTTTATAGGGCATGGTGGTATACTGGGAGCTGAACAAGTGGCCTCTCTCTACCCCTTTAGAACTTTCATTGATTTCAATCTACCATAAGACAATCCTCAAGTTCTCTCCTTATTCACTGCCGCTAACCTCCCCTAATTGTCACCCATCCAATAAGAAGACGTGTTGGACCTGCTCAACCAGTTTAGCAACATCTTTGCCTCTGGACCTACAGACTATGGCCTAGCTAAAGGGGACATCCATCAGATTGATACTGGTGATGCACCTCCTTTTTGTGCCAAACCATACATTTGTAGTAGGGTAGAGGATGCCCAGGTATCTAAGGAGCTCAAACAACTCCTAGATAATGGACTCTTGGCTCCCTCTCAAAGTCCTTGGGCCTCTTCTTTACTGATCCTCAAGAAAAAGGATGGAGGGCATCACATTGTAATTGACTATTGCCACCTGAACTTGCTCACCAAAAAAGACTCAGCCCCTTGCCCAGAATTGACAATGCTCTCAGACAGTTGGGTGGTTCCAAGTTTTTCTTGGCTATTAATCTAGCTTCTGGATACTGGAAAGTTGACCTATCGCCAGAAGACCAAGAGAAGGCTGCTCTCATTACCTCTGAGGGGCTCCATGAGCCTACTTAGATGCCCCAAGGACTCTGCAATGCCCCAGCTACGTTTCAAAGAGCTATGGATTCCATCTTACAAGATCTAAAGCTCTCTTCTGTCCATGTGTACCTTGCTGACATCACTGTGTTCAGCACTACTTTTACCAACCACTTAGAGAATCTCAAGGCTGTTTTCATAAAAATCTGCAAAGCTGGCTTGAAACTCAAACCCTCCAAGTGCTCTTTCTTTAAAGAGCAACTCAAATGCTTAGATCATGAGGTCACCCAAACTGGAATCTGCCCCATGAATAATAAGGTGGAAGCCATTGACAAGATGCTACTTCCCACAAATCTTTGAGGGGTCCAAGTATTCCTTGGTATGATGGGTTACTATTGACAGTAGATATCCAATTTTGCTGAGTTGGCTGAGCCCCTTGTCCAACTTCTTTGCAATGTTCTCTTTGAGTGGACTGACAGCCAGCAACAAGCATTCAAAGTGTTGAAGGCCAAGATCAAGGAGGCTCCTATTGTAAATTCACTGCCACCCCTGGCATTAGATTGTAAAATATTCCCCTGCCGCACCAAGAAAGGCCCAAAAATGGCAGCCAAACCCCTCTATTCTTTAGGGGATTTAGCACACACAGTTGATGAGAGGTTTGTGCCAGCCTACCCCGCAGATTCCTTGCCCTTGGTTGCTCACCCTGGGAAGAAACGTTGTTCAATTTAGACTACTTACTATCCTGGTGTTGTCCATTTTTAAAAACTATCAGATCTGCCCAATCAAATGTTACCACATTGATGCTTGACAACTCAGTTGACTCCCAAATACATGGCACCTCTTCCAGTCAATCTGATCAGGTCCCAGAAATTAGAGTAAAACTCTTCAGTCCCCCTGAGCCTATCCAGCAAAGTTTTTTCTCTAGCCAACCAGGTCCAGCTCCAATTATCAGGTGATCACTTTCATTGCAATCCATTCCCTTTTAGCAAATCAAGGGGACTTTCAGTCCCCTGCTTGTCTAT
Organism: Entomophthora muscae; assembly: GCA_014839935.2. Lineage (NCBI taxonomy): Eukaryota > Fungi > Entomophthoromycota > Entomophthoromycetes > Entomophthorales > Entomophthoraceae > Entomophthora > Entomophthora muscae. The sequence continues at coordinate 65,753 of QTSX02003747.1, forward strand.
TTTCTTTATATTAAAGTTTGGAGCCTTTTGCAATTTAATTTAATTTTTGTTGCTGTTTGGGACCCTTTTTGAGTTTCTTCAGCCTAAAGATTAAAGTGTTAGTTGATGTTCTAAAGCTTACCTTGTGCCAACTGGTTTCAAACCTGGCTTCTCTTCTGGGATCCTATACTAGTGTTACTTTACCTAGCTGTTGTCTTCTCTGCTTTTGCTTTCAAAAACAGAGTTTAAACTTAAAATTTTCAATTGATTTTCACTGTAATCTCTATTATTATTTTGAATGTTCACTTAAAATTGTTGTTTTCAAACCTGCTTTTGCTTGCTGTTACTATCAAGGCATCCAGGACCATAGTAAAGCTGCCCAGACCCACTCTGTTGCTCATTTTCTGCATTCTGTTAAGACTACCCTGCCTGGACATTTTCCTACTGTTCTTTGTCAAAAAAATCCTACCAACCTGCCCCAAATTTTGTGGAGATTGTTTCTATGATACTCCCAGCTATTAAATTTGTGGTGTCTTCCCTGGCTCTGTTCCTGCTGCTTCTGTGGTCCACCTCCCCAGACTTGTGGGGGGAAATCTCCTTGTCTGCCTGGCTTGTGGGTAGAGACCCTTCTAGTCTCTGGGACCTCCCCAGCAGTCTTCTCTTTTCTGGAGAGGCTGTGGTCAAGAGCCTGGCGTGTGTTGACTTGGATTTGGACACCGTGGATCACACTTTGCCTGTTTCTGAAGGAGATGTGTCTTCCATGCCTCCCCTCCCCAGTGTGGTCCAGAGCCATCCAGTACCCCTTGGGTCTTTTAAGGTGTCCTCTCCTGCTTCCACCTGCACCCCTTGGTTGCTCACCGGCCTGATATTGATGGGCTTGAACGCCTATTCCCCTCAGTTGTCCCCTGTGTCCTCCCTGTGGTCCCCCCTTTGAGCGGCTGTCCTAGTTCTTCACTGGACGGCATCCTGGTGGTTTGTTTCACTGGGATGGGAGCCAAACTTATTTAGTTTAGCCCCTCTCTCTCACACCTATCCTAGTATACCCTGATTATGATAGAGGGTTTATCTTGTATAATGATGCAAGCAGGGTAGCTGTGGGTGCCATCATGGCGCAAATTGACAATGAAGGTGTAGATTGACCTGTAGCCTACTATTCTTGGGCTCTCAATAAACACAAGAAGAACTACAGTGTCTCTGAAAAGGAATGCCTGGCGGTGTTGCATGCGGTAAAGCAATTCAGGCACTACATCTATGGAACCCACTTCACGGTAGTCACAGATCACTCCTCCCTCAAACGGCTTCAGCAGTTAAAGGAACCTGAAGGTCAACTAGTGTATTGGACTCTGCGTCTACAAGGGTATGATTCCACTGTGATACACCGTCCTGGGGCCCAACATCAGAACGCTGATGGCCTGTCAAGAATGTCAATCCTAGCTATCCATCCCGCTGACGCTGATTGTCTATACAAGTTAATAGGGTATCCTGACTCTTGGATCACTGAGCCAGAAGACATCCTCCTGGCACTACAGACCCTATCCAAGGACACTATAATTTGTGATAGACAGCTCTTCAAAAAGGTCAACAATACCTATCTACCCTATGTTTGTCCTAGCATGCAGATAGCCATTATTCTCCAAGCTCACATTGATACTGGACATGGAAGTATAGCCAAAACCCATGACTGGCTATGCAAGAATTTCTATTGGGAGAACATGTGCCTCCTAATCCCTGATGTTCTTGCCTCTTGTCATTTGTGCCAGCTCCAATGCCCTTGCCCTTCTCAGCACCAATTCAAACTCAACCCCTTTAAACATGCCTTCCACACTGTGAGTATTGATGCTGTTGGGCCTCTTCCGCATTCTAGGTCTGGGTGTCAATTCATCTTGGTAGCTGTAGATCATTTTAGTAAATGGGCTGAAGCCAGAGCTACCAGAGATATAACTGCCAAGACTACTGCTAATTTCTTGTTACAAGACATCTTCTACCAACATGGCTGCCATCAAGTCCTGCTTTCTGACAATTGCACTAATTTTAACGCTTGCCTCATCATGTCTATTGTAGAAGCCATGGGTACCCACTAATCTTTCTCTGAGCCATATAATTCTTTAACTAATGGAACTGTTGAATAATCCAAGTCCTCCTTGGTGTCTACAATGAAAAAACTCACGCTCTCCAATACTGCCAATTGGGATATGGGTCATTATTTGTTAGATAATCTGTTTCCTATTAAATGTGCTACTTAACACTCTAAAAGTTTGTTTTAATTTTCTTATCAATAAATTTAAATAATTACATCAATTTTATCAAAATAAATCTTATTTAATCCTTATAATATAAAAACCTATATTAAATTAATCATTTTCTACTTACAGCTAAATTAAACTGTATTAAAAGATAGTAACAATCTTATTTCATATACCATTATTTCTTGAAAGCTGATTAGTACAAAATGACATCATTCTAAAAAGAGCAACATAAAAATACAATAAAAACTGATATGATGCTTTTTGTTAGAAATTAAATTGTTGCATAAAATCTTAGCTTTTTAAAATATTTAATTTAAAATATAATAATTTTTGAATCCCTCTTTTTAAAAAGAGGGCAGATAGCTTTTTTGCATATTTAATAAATAAATATTAAATAATTTTGGATTTTTTTATCAAAAAATCTAAGTAAAAAGTTAAAAAACTAAAACTAAAATTAAAACTGAACTTTTATTAAAATTTCAGTGATCTCATTTAGCATAAGTAATTTATTCTTAAGTTAGATTTTATAGAAAATATATAATAAGAACTTATAAGAGAGTAAAAAATTTTCTTTTCAAAATTTTAAGTATTTAATATTACTAAAATAGCTTTATACAGCTATTTAATAAAATTATATTTTTATACTGTATGCTAGAGATAATATGTATAAAAAATTCAAACATAAAAAAGAATGTATCAAAATCTTGCTTTATTTAATTAAATTTTATAAAGGCTAAAATTTATTTGAACTAAATGGAAAATGATCTTAGTCATTGTATCTATAAAAATAAGATACAAATTTAATTATACAAGCAAATATTTATATGTGATTAGAAAAACATTTTTGTTTTGATGGATTTAAGATATATAAAGTTCATTTTTTAAGAACTGTTAAAAGTTATAATAAACTTAAGTTTATTTAAAAAAAGGTTTTTGAGTTGGTTACTAAAAGTAAGCTAAATAATGATTTATACTTTAAATTTAGTTTACTGATTAAAATATCATACTTTAAGAGTTAATTAGCATATTTTATTTCAAATAATAATTTTATAAGCATACATTTAAAGCCACTTCAAGGTACCAAATTGGTATTGAAATATAAAGTTGCAGTGCAATTCCAAAAGCTGAGATTAAGGGCTTTCTAATGATACTAGTTTGAGCAAGATTGAGGTACTATTTGCCAAAATATCAACAGTTAACCAGAATATAAAAAGGGGTAAATAAACAATGATATCAGACTTCAGGGGTGATATTGATAAATTAAGGAGATCAGTTGGGGGTCAGTTGGGGATTTATTCCTGTAGTGCAAAAGCTCAGCTAACATGGTATTTAAACAGCTCAACTTTACAGAAATTTACTTTACAATCCACACCTTTACTCCTCTCTGATAACTGCACATCTATTTCCAAGCAAGAACTGCCTGAACCAAGCCAAGGAACCCAATCACTATTATTATGGAACCTATCAAGTTTGCACCTCAGATGACACCCTTCTTCTCACTGGGGGCTTCTACTAATAGAGAAAGAATCTCTATGCTTAAACAAGCATTCCTTTTCATTGCTGGTAGTGATCTTAACAGCTTTGTTGAGCATTTCTTATTAAAAACAGAGTTTGGAAAAAGTACCTTTTTACCTGTCATACAAAATTCTAAGACAGATGATTTCCTTAACAACCTAATGGAATTGATGTCAGAGTCCCCTGCCAAGCACTTTCCTTCCCTAAGAGCATTGGTTACATCAAGCTACAGTCTGAAAGAGCTTTGGGATTGTGGATTTAAAATGACAAAAATGAGTATCCATATTCTAAAAAATAAAAAATGCTAAAAACGCATCATTAAATTCAAAAAATAAAAAAGGAAAAAATGATTCAGTAAAAAAAGAAAACATAAAAAATATTTTAAAAAATTTATTAAAAATTCATTTCCAACTAGCCAATTCACTAAAAAAATCCCCTGGATTGATTTATGAAGAATTACAAAAAGAGTTGAGTGAATACTCAACTAAAATAAAATACTCACTATTGAAAACAAAAAAAGAGATTTACAAAGATATGAAAATAAAAAAAAACAATATTTCTATTTCATTTTCCACTTTTTATAAGCTTATTCCTAATAATATAATTAAAAGCAAAAAGCAAACTGATATGTGTAACATTTGCAGCTTAAAAAATCATTAGAAATGAAGAAAAAGGATTTGAGTATAAAGAAGTTGCCATTGCCTAAATCTATTAAAAAAATTTGTAATCTATTGACCTACATGAAAAGTTTTATAAACATCAAAATAAAGAATACATTAGTGATATAAATAATCTTGATAATAATTCATGTGTTATAGTAATAGACTATAAAGAAAACTTTAAAATAGGTGGGGGTCCTATAGAAACAAATAATTTTTTTATGAGAAAATACCTATTTCTTTATTAGGATTTGCAATTGCTTTTAAAGAAAATGAGAAAATTAAATATGAGTATCATGACTTTTTATCTTAAATTTTATCTCATGACTCTTTGTTTTCAGGTCAGTGTTTGATAAGTCTGCTTAAAAATAATAAATTTAAGAATATTAAAAATATTAAAGTTTGGACTGATAATGGTAATCATTTCAGATCTTATGAATTCTTATATTATCTTTTTAAAGAGGTACCTAAAATTATAAAAGGAACAATTAAGTTTAATAGATTTGTTGAGTGTCATGGCAAAAGTATTGTTGATGGTCATTTTGGTGTATTATCTAAAATATTTAAACAAAAGGAAAATGAGATGTATATAAAAAATATAAATGATCTCAAAATGGTTTTTGAGAGAGAGGAAGAAAGAAAGGGTCTATATGAGACACTTGTAAATAATTCAGATGTTTCTCAAAAAATCTTTTTTCACATCTATGATAGAAAATCTAGGCCTAAAAAAGCTGGCTTGAAGTCAAAGCATTTTATGTTAATATTTAATATTTAATATTTAATGAAAGATGGTGAGCTGTATGTTTTGCTTTTGACATTTGAGGATGTTAAGGAGTACTTCAAAATAAATTATTGTTCAAAGTTCTGCACAGATGATAGAGAAACAAAGAGAACTGATACTACTAAAGGATTATTAGGACATGTTCATGAAGTTGGAGCATAACAAAAACTTATATTTCACATAGGGTAAATAGTCTTTTAAATACAACAACATTTTTTTCTAAAAATAACTAAGAAATTAATTATATGAGCCAAAGATAGGGTAATAGCAATTATAGCTTTGGGGCTGCTATTACTCTCCCATGCAGCTCATATATTTGATTCCTGGCTTATTAAAATAGAAAAAAGGGTTTTAGCAAAAAATACAGTTAATAGAAATAAGATTTATTTCTATTATTTGCATATTTTACACTCTTAAACTTTTCTTTAGTAAACTAAGCATTATACTAATGTTCAAAAAACATAAGTTTATGACTTAAATGATACCAAAGAAGTTAAAAGGCTTTGAAATGCTTAAGCTGGCGCCTTGGCTTAATCTAACAAATAATGACCCATATGTTCCTCCCTGCTGCCCTCTTTGCTTATTGCCTCAGTAGGCACTGAGTGACTGGCCAATCCCCTTTTGCCATGTTGTATGGACGTGAAGCCACAAACTCCTCAATTTTGGGACCCCCTTTGATCAAAGTTGATGTGTCTGCCAATTCTGAGGCCCATGTCAAAGACTTAACTAATTGTATCATTGATATCCAAGCGACAGCATATTCCACTGCTTACAAGGTCAAGGTTTTAGAGCTCTCTCTGTCCAATGCTGCTAGAGCCCCCCTGCCTTAGTATCAAATAGGCAACCTGGTCCTCTACTATCAGAACTGTACAGGCAGTAGAGCCCATAAACTAGACTCCCTCTTGGTTGGGCCTTGTGAAGTCACCTTCAAGAAGGGCGTCAAATATACCGTGAAACTGCTGTCTTCTGAACGTCCTTTTGCCTGAGTCCATTCCAAATGCCTTTGTAAATATCAACTCCCTACGTCCAATCTTGAGGGGGAAGATGTTGGAAATTGTGCTATCAATGCTATTTTGATATGGCCTTTAAATAATGATACATGCAAATATTTGGCTGGTTTTGCTTTTGAGTTCAGGAATTTCTTGCCTTCTGTAAATGGGTCTGTATCAATATCCACCCATTCTGGAATACTATACCTTCACTTGTCTGATCCTGGTATGACTTCACTCCAATGTGATCCCCAAAGTAACTCTATCTACCTAATGAGTGATCTCTGTCCCTTGTCTACTATTTAAGTAGAATTATTTCTCTTAATAAAGACAAGTTTATCCACATTTGTGCTGGCTTTAATATTCTTCAAGCTTTTTCCTTTCCTTTTTGCCAAAAGGAAGTCCTCATCTTGTATTCCAGGAAATTAAGGTATGTGCCCTTAATTTTACCCTAAAGGCTAACCCAAGGCTAGCTTTGAACCTCAAATCTTTCATAATAAAGATTTCCTGCTGTGTCCTTCTGGATGGCGTCCCCGGGAGCCAAACACAACAACCCCAAGACCGGATGTGGTTGGAGTGGCAACTTGTTTTCCTATTGCCTGTGTGATTGGATGTGAAGCCAACTAATTGGATACTAGTGCATAAATATTAGAAAATGCACAATTGCCACAGAAAAGAAAATTAGCCAATTAATGATAATAAACAGTTATTTAATAACACATTACATTATTACTACCTTGCAAAATCTGACTAAGAAGTTTACAGAATTATTACCAATAGGTAAATATACAGGCTGTAAAATGTAAAACGTATAAATATTTGAATTAAGTGTTAATGGCTCTCTAATATAAATACAGTATATTTCTATTAAATTATAATGGAAAAGGCCAAGTTTACAATGAATTTATTAAACAAAATGAATAGGTTATTCACATAAAATCAAAATATCAAGAGTTGATGTCTAATTGCAATATTCTAATGCAATATTTATATTTATGATCTTTAATTTATTAATGATGATGAAAAATATTTATGTGTTGAAGGTAGTACTATAAAAACCAGTTTTTTGATGGAATTCAAACAAAATGTCAACTATCTATAACTTGATAAACAAATTAGAAGTACACCTGCAAAAGTTTATTGGAATAGAACAAATATCAGTGAAGTAGTAACAGGAAAGCTGGGTAACAAGGGCCAGCCACTAATCCAGTCAAAAGAAGATTCTCTGAATAAACTAGGAAATATTATAGATAAAAAGAATGAAGTGTTGCTCAATCTCCAGGGAACAATCCTATCAAGTCTGAAGTCCAACAACGCAGCCTACAATTTGTGAAAGTTCTGGCAGGGGGCCAAAGAAAACAATAAGAAGATTGAATTGATTGAAGGAATAGAAATCCCACAGGAAATAAACACCAACAAAGAGGGAAATATTCAAATGGAAACGGATTAAACAAAATACAGTCAAGAAGCAGGAGAACCTCAAAAAACAAAGAAAAAATTTCTAATGAAAATCAAGAGGAAACACAAGTAACATGGAAAATAAGGAAAAATCAAACCCAGAAAAACAAATGAAGAGCAGCCAACGCTCATGAAGTTTGCTGAAGGGGTGCCTGTAGCTGAGGGGGCTGCAGGAAAAACAATCAGTAAGTCTTTTCATTTTTTATTTGTATTTACTTTAGTTATCACTAGGGATGGAGACAAGGTTGCGGAAGTGGCAGTTTTTACACCAAGTTAGTTCTATAGGGGTTACCAATCACTGGTAGCCCCTGTAAAACAAATAAATAAAAATCAAATAAATAAAATAGTACAAGATAACATCAATCAATATGCAACAAAAGACACAATGAATAGGGAATTCAAAGCGCCAGAAGGAAGCTCAACCTGGGTCAAAGGAGCTTATTAAGTAGGCGCAAGTATCAATTTCAAAGGAATGATGGATATCCAAATAAATGTCAACATGAATTTCAACAAATATATATTCAAATGCATTGAACATTTTTCCATTTTCAACTATGAACGCATATGAAATAAACATGAAAAAAGTCAATTTTAAGTTCCACAAGAAAACATCAAAGCCACAATATTCAATAATTCAATAAAATTAGTATCAAACCAAACAGGCAATGCATTTTTAATCAATAAAATGAAACCATTAATCATATTGTTTGCAGAGGTGTGGGTCGTGGATGCCTCCAAAATGCCCAACTCTATTTTACTCTATTTTTCAAACACAGCCTATACAAATTGATTAGTGACAATCTACAAGAAATTCTGCTTATTTGCAGAAAAATATACCTCAAAGCAACTGTATCTTGCTGTTTACCTCAGGGTAGTACTACACTGCATTATGAAGGCCAACGTGAAGAAGCTGGAGGATGTGCCCCTTCAAATGGACATCTGCCAGCTGACACTGGATAAAATGAAGACACCGCAGGGCTACCAAACCGTAGAGCATGTCCTATACAACTGTTTTACGTTAGCTTTGTTGTACAGGTACACAATGCCTCCAGAGAATCAACTCCTTGTTAATTTGCTTTTGATATTGCCTTTTATAAGATGCTCAGCCACCACCAGGGTATTGAGCGCCACCCCTCTAGTAATTGGCGCCAGAGTTGTCCACCACGTACAGAAGAGTATGTGGTCCCAATGGGACGCATCAGCAGAAAATATAATTTTGGGGAATAATACCCCAGAATAATTACATCCCCCTTAGCAATTTGCATCCCCCTAATAAATCATTTCCCCTTACAACTTAAATTTTATTTTTTTAATTTTTTTATTTTAATTATTAAAATTTCAATATTAAAATATGTAATATTATAATTTTAATATTATAATTTTAATATTATAATTTTAATATTATAATTTTAATATTATAATTTTAATATTATAATTTTAATATTGTCAAGATTATACTTCTGAGAAGTATAATAAACAAGATAAAGGGGAAGATTTAAGAGAAGAATGATACTTTATTTGATATGAATAGACGTTATTATATAGTATCATGAGAAGCCGCATGTTGTCCATGTACGTCATGATGGTCATGGGGCTTATCTGAGTAGTGTTCCTCTTAAGTCACGAGGTTTACTCAAGTTGTGTTCTGCTTAGTATCTGGATTGTGTGATCCCCATAATAGGTGGTCAAATGATAGGAGTGCCACCAACTTATTGATTAGACGGTGAGCCATTTGGTGACTCATTTGGTGAACTCCTCAGGTCATTAATTCCCCAAGAGGGAGTAATTGAAGATGTTGTGAGGTCTCCCCCTGGGGTGCTGGAAGGCAGAGCCTTGGGAATTTTCTTCAGAGAGTTGGGGATGTGTGCTTGGTATTGGTCTAGTTTGGCGTTGGGGACAGGGAGTCTGGAATTTTGTTAGGCTGCCCTGGCTTTACATAGGCAGAGTTGGTTGTGATGCATACGCTTCAGCTTGGTTTGCGCCCCAATACCCTTGATGAGGTAGGTATTATTTGGTTTGACTTCCTTAACAATGCCTGGTCTGCAAAATCCTGGATCTAATTTGTGCTGGTCATGGTTGATAACCCAGATCTTGTCTCTGGGTTGGAACCTTTCTTGTTGTAGAGGGAATGCTTCTCTCTTGACTCTTTTGCATTCCATTTCCTCTTGGCCCTTTCTAGCTTGCTATATGTTGGGGTTGTTGGCTTCTGGCACTTTCTTATGTAGAAGTAATTGGGGTCCTTCAGTTGTAATAACAAGAGCGGGCTTTTGCCCATAGACTAGTTTGTATGGAATTTTGCCAGTATTACAGTTAACCTGTGTTCAACAGACCATGAAGCTGTTGGAAGCATGTCAACCCAAGCCTTTGGATTGTTAGCAGATAACTTACTGAGGGCTTCTACAAGCGCTGTTTAGTTGTTCTACTTGTCCATTTGCTTGAGGGTGATATGGGCTGGCTGTGATGTGTCTTATTCTGTTCTTTGCAAGGTAGATATTGGTGTTGATGGCTTCAAGTTTGGTGCCCCCATCTGTGATCAGGAGATCAGGTTTCCCAAATTTTCCTATGATTTCTTTGCCAATAAATTGTCTCACTGTTGCAACCAAGTTTCCAGACTTGCCTTCTAATTTATCTTACAATACACAGGGGGCGCTCAATGAGTTGCCCCTTGACGTATCTAACAATATGAGCCAATCTGATGGCAATATCAAATGGCAGGTACTTCATCCTGATTAGGAGCAATACCAATTCAACTTGCTGATCCCCGCATGAGTTATTCCTTGGCTTTGTACCTTACATGGAACTTCCCGCTATGCCACCCCCTTGTGGCCTTGTGGCTTTCCCCATATGGTATATTAATCACAGTATTCCACAATAAAAAATATCTTATTCTTATTATTATGTTCTTTCTATTGTACTGTTGTCTTCCCCAATTTCAAATACTGAATCCTCATTGGTTTAGTTGCAACAGTGGTAGCAGCAGTAGGTTGACAACCTACCTAAAACAAAATTCCCCCTAAGAAAGGATGGAGTACAGGCTGTATGGCTACTCCCTAACAAGAGACCTTCCTGCCAATTCCCAAGGGGGACATCCCCAATGGGTATGTTATCTACCAAGACCAGCTAGTCCTCATGAGCATTTATAATTGACTCTGCTTTGGGCAGCGTGACGTCAGCATCACCCTGCTTCAGTCAGACTTGTCATAATGCATGCTCAATATTCAGTTAGAATCCTTTGCAGGTGGTGTCAAAGAGGCCAACATTGTCAGTTAGCTCCAGTCCACTGAAACCTGCCTCCATATCTTTTAGGTCCCTGAGCCCATGTGGGTTGCAACTGTGTCTGGTTGCCTCACAGGGCCTGCCGCTGTGTGGTTCACCAACTGGGCCAGCCAGGAACTTGACGTTACCTGGGCAGCATTCCAAGACGCCGCCAAGTCCTGCTACAGTAAAACCTTCTCCCCCATTGTAGTGGGAACTCCTCTTCTAGCCATCAAACAGACCAGGTCTGTCCCTTAGTACCTTGCTGCCTGGCAACAAGCTCTTGCTGTCACCCCCAAAGCCGTGACTGACAGAAATGCAATGCTACTCACCCTCATCATCAATGGGTTAAAACCCCATATCTGTAAGTGGGTCCCTGTAGGTTGCTGCACCTCCATCAATGACTGCTAAAAGGCCATTGTGGAGGCTAACAACCAGGTTTCAATAGGCTTCTGCCATACCAGTGACGCCCCATCCCAACCTTGTGCAACACCTGGTAGTGGCCACAGTCAAGTTGGCCGCTGCCAGCCCTGTCAGCAGGATAATGGGACTAAACGCCCCCGTGAGGGGGAGCTCCAGCTAGCGCAGATTGAGGATCAGGGAAAAGCCTGGGGGTTGTAGCAACAAGAGGCCCTGCAACCCCACCTGACTCATCCTCTCAATTCTTGCTTGCAAAGAACCCCTGCAACTACAACATCCATGAAGTCAAAACCCTTGTTGCAGATTAAATGGATTAGACATTAATTTGTCCATCTAGGAATTGAGCAACAGAGCAATTGCGCAATTGCGCTATTGCATCCTGATTTTATTAGTGATATAGACGTTTAAAACGCCTTTAAAACGGGTGTTCAATTTGCCTTTCAAATGCGCACAAGGCACGGGCTTCACTTCTGGGATTATAAATAGAACAATGAAGTTATTTATATTTACCTCCTTAAGGAAAGCCGCAAGGAAGCAGTTGTTCTCTTGCACGGGACTTTTAGCTGTGCCAATCCACTCTCCTCTATTTGAGAGGTCCTTCTGTCTGTGCCTCCTTGCCTCTGGTGGCAATTCCCCTGCCTCACACTATATAAGTGCAATACTATCTAAATAAACACAAGTTTTGTCTTATTATCTTCTTGTATTCTTCTTTCCTTACCCAGGCTGTCACTATACCACAACAGGTATACTATTAAGATAAAGAAGTAGTAGACTAACTATTTGTAGAAATCAGCACCCAGGCTGCATATATTACAATATTGGTGCTCATGGCTTCTACAAATCACAGCTTCCTCTCTTCCTACCCCCAAAGCCCTGTTTTTGTGGAGGGAGAGATGTCCTTGTCTATACCTGCGGCTCCTTCTGCCCAACCCACTCCAGGATCAACCTTCACTGCTTCTGGCTCTCTATCTGGTAGACTCCATGGCTCTTCCTATGATCAACCAGGACTAAGCCAGTGGTTGCCTAACTGCCAACAACTTTCAGAAATTGCCAGCTCCCAGTCAAGTATGATCTCCTGGATGAACTCCATTGAAAAAGCCCTTACCTCCTTGATATCAATCCATCCTGACCTCATGGCTGAAGCAACTGACATGAACTGTGTCTCCTGCTCCTTGGAGCCTGCCTTGGTGAAGGAAGTATGCTGTCAATATTCTCCTTCTTCTTCTTCTGGTTGTTCTCCTGATGGAATCTCCCTTAATTCTGGCACCCTCCAAACTGTTAGCTGCTCTGGTCCCTGCTCTGGCCCCCCCAAATCTTGCTCAAAATATATCAGAAGCTGTTCATTCCCACTCTGGAATGGCTCTATGGATGAGAAAGATAGAACATGTACTTTCTCCCTTGGTACCCACCCAGATGAATCAGCATGTTGCCCTGGCGTTCTATGATCATCAACAGAAAACTCCTAAGCCGGAAGACATCCATAACAGCTGCACCATGTGATTCTCTGCTCTTCAGGATACTATAAAGGCTCAAGAGAGACGGATGGGGTTTCTGGAAGAGTAATTAGTTATGGCCTTTCAGGAAAAGAAAGAGTGGCTAGATGATTTAGATGCTCAACGTGCTCTCCTTGACTCTCTTCAGGACCAACTAAGCAAGCACTTGAAGATGCCTCAGCAATTAGTACCCCTGATACTCTGATGGGATTTTATGGTAATGCTAAAGCTGATAGTTCCTCCTCTCAGAAGATCCATACTACATTGCCCCTTCCTGACTCCCACCACTGTCACAGAAGCAATGAAGAGGATGTCTCCTTCATTGCACCTTCAGCAGGTACCCTGAAGTCTCCCTGGGAACCTGATAGCAATTCCTCCATCACTCCTGATGATTCTGAAGCAACTAAACCTCAGGCTAGTCAGAGCAAGGAAGAATTCACTGATTATTCTGGCATTGAGGAGTACTATGAGGATCACTCAAAAAACTACTAAGCAGCCAGGACAAGGAGAAATCCTTGGCTACATTTTTAGTTTCACCTCCCTCCTCTCCCCTCTGACAAGCCTGTGATTGACCCTGGAACTTGTTTTTCCTTTATAACAGAGCTTTCTGATGCCCCTCTGCTAGTTGACTTTGCCTCTCAATCAGAAGCGTTGGATTCTTGCACTGTGAAAATGCAAGAAGATCTTGACTACTGGGTCCCCACATCTAAGTTCTTCTTGGCCATGGACCTGATACCTGGCTAGTGGCAGATTGATCTCCCTCCAGATGACCCAGATAAGTGTGCCATTCTTGTCAACCAAAGGCTGTTCCAACCTACCAGGATGCCTCAGGGTCTCTCTAATGCCCCAGCCACCTTCCAACAAGCTATGAACGCTGTGATGGTGAACCTCAAGCCCTCATGTGCCCTGGTCTATCTAGATGACATTAATGTCTTCTCTTTCATTTATAACAAACACCTGGTTCCCCTGTAAGAAGTGTTCAAACGTCTGCTCTACATCAATCTAGAGTACGCCAATGGAGAGCTTACAGTTGCTTATACACTGTGTAGTAAGAAGGTCAAGGTGCTACCTCTCTCAATTGGGGAAGCCAGGGGTATCCCAGTCTACGCCTCCTGTAATATGACTACTCCACCTGGCTCTCAGGTGATCCAAAATACAGGCCTCTTGCTGGCTCTACCAGCTGGTACTCATGGAGAAATCTTTAGCATCCCTAATGCCTCCAGACTAGAGCCATGGGTTGCACCAGACATCCTCATGCCAAGTGAGAAGGAGGTACTCATACTCTTGGCCAACATGAGTCGTGAATCTATGATTGTCTCCAAACACCAACTTATGGCTTAAATACAACTGAAAGAGCATGACAACCTGCAGGAGACTGCCCCCTTTGCAGAATTCTCTGAGCTGGGTCTACCCTGTGAGCAACCACTGGTGCTATCATTCATAAGCTGCAACTCCCTATCTGGCCTCTCTGAAGAGCAGAAGATCAAGCTATGGATCTCTTCAACCAGTATAATGATGTGTTTGCCAAGGATGATTATGACCTGGGCAAGGCTGCAGATGTTGCTCATCATATTGGCATCCAAGGCAGTCCACCTATCTGCTCCAGACCTATACAGCACAGCCAAGCCAATCATGCTGTGGCTAATGAGGAACTTCAGAAGCTATTGGGATCTGGCCTACTGGTCCCCAGTAAAAGCCCTTGGGCTTCCCCTCTCCTGATTGTCAAAAAGAAGGATGGCAGCAACCGTGTGGTGACTTACTACTGTCAACTGAATGCTGTTACCAAGAAGGATTCATATCCCCTCCCTTGTATAGACAATACCTTGGGCCAACTGGGTGGCGCCAAGTTATTCAGCGCCATGTACCTTATCAGTGGGTACTGGCAGATCAATCTACCCCCCGCTAATCAAGGAAAATGGGCAATCATTACTGACCAAGTGCTATTCCAACTCACAAGGATGCCTCAAGGTCTGACCAATGCCCTGGCTACCTTCCAGCGGACCATGGATTCAGTGATGGGTGACCCCAAACTCACCAGTGTCTTGGTCTACCTGGATGACATTAATTTGTTCTCTCAAACCTTTAATGATCACCTACAAAACTTGGAGGAAGTCTTCCAGAGGTTACTTCCAGCCAATCTTAAGCTTAAGCCACGCAAGTTCAACTTCTTCAAGGAGCAAATTGAGTTATTGGGGTTCATCATTAGCCAAGATGCACTCTGCCCTGTACCTCTAAAGGTGGAAGCCATTGAGAAAACACAGATCCTAGCAAATAAGGGGGACGTGCAGGTTTTCCTTGGGATGATTGGGTACTACTGCTGCCTGATCTTCAACTTTGCATTCCTGGACAACCCCCTTTTTCAGCTTTGCCGAGCTGATAAGGAATTCTTCTGGAGCCCAGCGTACCAATATGCCTTCAATACTCTCAAGGGAACACTGACTGCAGCCCCCATACTGGCCTACCCTGACTTTGCCAAGCTGTTTGTGGTTCATAAAGATGCTAGTCTGACTGCAATTGGGGGTGTTCTCTCCCAACTGGACTCCAACAGACTTGAACACCCTGTTGGATACTGTTTGTGTACGCTTAATGTTCACAAGAGGAACTACACTGTCACCAAACAAGAGCGTCTGGCTGTGATATACTCCTACCAACAATTCAGAGTCTATCTCCATGGAGTACATTTCACAGTTTTAACAGACCATGCCTCCTTGCAATGGCTGAAGACCCTCAAGGACCCCGAAGGACGTCTGGCGTGTTGGGTCATTAAACTTCAGGCTTATGACTACAAAATAATTCATCAAGCCAGAGCCGCCCACCAGAATGCTGACTATCTCTCCTGCCTTCCCACTGTTGCTTTAGTATCCCCCATGGCTGACATTCTCTATGACAAGACTATGGAGGATCCTTCTTTGTGGGGGGAGGAGCCAGTAGAGATACAAAGAGCTCTCAAGAAGCTAACTGTTGATACCAAGGCCTCTAAGGGACAACTCCTGGCTTTGTGGAGACTCTTGGCTACCCTACATACACCCATCCTTACTCATGGACTCAGTGGTGGCTGCTCACAAGACTACTGGCCATGGTGGCATACAGAAGATGTTAGCTCTGCTACAGCAGCACTGCTTCTTGGAAGGAATGCACACTGACGTAGTAGATACGCTAGCCAACTGTCATGACTGCAACATTGAGAGACCTAAGGTTGTCAAGTTCCAACACAGACTTGTACGCCCTGGGTTTGCCTTCCATACTGTAGCCATTAACGTAGTGGGCCCCCTGCCAGCTACCAACAGTCACAAAAAGTTCATAATTGTGGCGGTTGAATATCTGACTAAATGGGTAGAAGCCAAGGCAATTCCCAACCAATCTGCACTGGTGACAGCCATGTTCATCCTGAAGAATATCATATACAAACATGGTTGCCCCCAGTTTCTGCTGACAGACAATGGTACCAACTTCACCAGTTATATCATCCCCTGTCTCAACCAGCTGATGGGAATCTGTGGGACACTATCCACACCTTATCACCCACAGACAAATGGCATGGTAGAGCACACTAATGGGAGCCTGTTCCAGATACTCCAGAAGCTCAGTCATCAACATGAGACTGAATGGGGTACCTTCTTGCCTGCGGCCACCTTTGCATATAACATTGGGTACCATCAGGCCACTGGCAACCCACTCTTCCAACTTCTCTACAGCCGGCAACCAGGGCTTCCCCCTTTACTATATTCCTTGGTAAAGCCCAGCCTGGCTGTGTCCCCAGAGGCGTACCTCAACAAGCTGGTTCAAACTCTTATTTGCTTGCAATCAGAGGCCTACACTGTAAACTTAAACCATAAGTTGAAGGACCTAGAACGAGCTGCATCCAAACGCCCCGCCTTGCCCACTTACCTGGTAGGAGACTCAGTCTACTTCTTCAGCACTAGAGGGTACGGCCGCAAATCCAAACTTGCCTCCCTTTGGCAAGGCCCAGTTTAAGTTATCCAGAAGACTGGCCCTGACTCCTACACTGTTAAGGAGCCCCATTCTGGGCAATCAATCACTATAGTACACACTCAGTATATGAGCTCTGCTCCTAGTGACCAAGAGTAAGCCCCAATGAGGACAACAACCCAAAAAAACAAAAGCCTAATTAAAAAATTCCATGGGTTGTTGTCCTGTTTGCAATAGTGTTACACCAAAGTATGAGGAATAATAATGAAAGAACAAGGCATTTATTAGAGACTGACAAGACTCTTCCAGTACCACACCAACTGTTCTACCACCTGAATGACAGCCAAGAAACACAACTGGTTGCCTACAAATCCACAAAGCAAATGACCAAGGATTGGGCAATAAACCCACACCTAACAAGACATGTGATTTGACCCCAACACTTTAGCCGCTACCTAGAGATGCCAAGCCATTCATGACCCTGTTGTCTAGTCCAGTGGAGGGAAATGTTGCAGATTAAATGGATTAGACATTAAGTTGTCCATCTAGGAATTGAGCAACAGAACAATTGCGCTATTGCATCCTGATTCTACTTATAATAAAGGCGTTTAAAACGCCTCTAAAACAGGTGTTCAATTTGCCTTTCAAATGCGCACAAGGCACAGGCTTCACTTCCAGGATTATAAATAGAACAACAAAGTTATTTATATTTACCTCCTTAAGGAAAACCGCAAGGAAGAGGTTGTTCTCTTGTGCAGGACTTTTAGCTGTGCCAATCCACTCTCCTTCATTTGGGAAGTCCTTCTGTCTGTGTCTCCCTGCCTCTGGTGGCAATTCCCCTGCCTCACACTATATAAGTGCAATACTATCTAAATAAACACAAGTTTTGTCTTATTATCTTCTTTTATTCTTATGTCCTTACCCAAGCTGTAACTATACCACAACAGGTATAGTACTAAGATAAAAAAGTAGTAGACTAACTATTTGTAGAAATCAGCACTAAGGCTGCATATATTACAATAACCCTGGACGTCTTCCAAGTTCATAGTGACAACCCTGTACTACAAGCAAGCCCTTTCTCAAATAAAGTAACCCGCTTATCCTATCCCTTCTGTTTCCGTGGGAAACCCCACAAATTACTGGTAGATACTGGGGCTAACCACACTATGGTGGACCAGGGGTTTGCCAACTCCCAGCAACTGAACCAAGTGCCTAGCAGGTTCAAGGCAGTATAAGTAGCTGACTCCTGTAGAGTTTCAATTACCCATGAGACAGTACCCTTCTTTGTGAGTATGGGGAACGTCCAGGTTAAGCTCTCTAGGCCAATCATGGCAGGACTCAGCCACAACGTAATTGCTGGTCTCAACTGGCTTTGGCACAACCGTCCCTACATTGACTGGGATACATCTGTTATCACCCTTAATAGAAACAGGGTGGGATTCCAGATCTATCCTGTTAAGATGAGCAAGTTACTTCATAATACTGTGTTTTTTATGATAACAGAGACAGGCTTGTACAACTTCAAGGGGGAACTAGACTTCAATCAATGCTCAGTCAAAGTTATCTGCGCCAAACCATCTGCAGTCCCTCCTTTAGTCACTTCACCCCCACCAGCTCTTGTTGCACTCCTCAAGGAGTACAAGGACGTGTTCAGTGAGACACTTGAGCAACTACCTCCTCCCTGGGAGATCCTACACTCTGTAAAACTCCAAGGATTGTTACCTAAAGCACAATCATTATATTGTCTTACACCAAAGAAAGATGAGACCCTCTGCCAGCACCTTGTGGACGCGCTTAATAAGGGCTTTGTTTTCCCCTTGCTCTCTCCATACGGGGCAGCTGTCTTTTTGTAGCCAAGAAGGACGGGTCCCTTTGCCTGGTCACCAACTACCGCGCCCTAAATGAGGTGACTGTTAAGAATAAGTACCCCCTGCCACTGATTGACAACCTGTTTGATACACTTGCAGGTGCAAAGGTCTTTAGCAAGATTGATCTCACTGCAGGGTACACCCAGGTCTGCATTGCACCAGGAGATGAGGCAAAAATTGCCTTCTGCATGCGCTATGGGTTGTTTGAGTATCAGGTCCTGAACTTTGTAATGATCAACACTCCTTTCACCTTTTCCATGTTGATGAACAAAGCATTTGAGGAACTGATTGGAAAATGTGTGGTTTTGTACCTTGACAACATTGTTGTCTTCAGTCAAGATCAAACCATGCACCTCTAACACCTCTGTGCTGTCCTCAACACCCTTTGGAACAACCAGCTAAAAGCTAAGCCCTCTAAATGCAAGTTTCTCAAGTTGGAGCTGTTATTCCTTGGGCACACCATCTCTGCCCAAGGGATAAAGCCTGACCCTACCAAAATCAAGGCAATCACTAGCATGCCGCCCCCACTGATGTGGGCCAGGTGCAGACATTCTTAGGCATGGTTGCCTATGTGCGCAAGTTCATTCCCAATTGCAGGGAACTAATTGCACCTCTCACTGAGCTCCTCAACACCAAACAGTTTTTCCATTGGACCCCCGTCAGAGATCAAGCCTTTGAGATGTTGAAGCAAAGACTCACAACAGCACCAATACTGCAGTTCCCCAATTGAAACTGCCAGTATGAACTCAAAACTGACGCCTCTGACAGGGCCATAGGGGGCGTGCTAAGGTTAGAAACTGACAATGGCATCTTTCTCCCCATGGCATATGAGTCCAGGAAACTTACCAACTCAGAACAACACTATCCCATTCATGATAAAGAATTGGCGGCAACTGTGCACTGCGTTGAGAAGTGGTGCTGTTACCTGGAAGGGCTACCTTCCCACCCCACGTTTTGAAAGACCACAAGTTGCTCCAGTACTTCAACACGCAGTCCCACTTGACACGCCGCCAAGCAGGATGGGTTGAGCATCTATCCCCCTACCAGTTGCGCATTGAGTGCAAGCCTGGGAAAGAACTTATCACAGCTGACACCCTCTAACAACTCTACGTAGTGTCCATCACTGGGGACAATGGTTTGGACCCAAATTGGCCCATGATCTACCTCTGCTCTGAGGTAACTTGCTACAAAGGCCTTAACTTGGTAACCATCTCCAAATTGAAAGACAACAAAATTCAGTTCACCACTAATGCTGATAATGTCTTCCAATAGGCAGAGACAGGTGAGAAGACGCCTTACATTCCCACCACGCAACAAGGTGACACAATATTTCACTACCACCAAAGATCTGGGTCACATCAGAGGGTGTAACCTCTTCAAGATCATGAAACAGAAGGTTTGGTGGCCGCGCATGCGTCAAGACATCTTGGATCTCCTTGAAATGTGTGTGCTGTGCGAGAAGAATATGTCCAAACTGTACACACCAAGTCAATCCTGCCCATCAAGGCCATGGAATCCTTTGAGCAGTGGTCTCTTGACATTGTGGGACCACTCCCCAAATACAGACTGGGGAAGAAGTACATTACCACTGCCATTGATTACTTCACTTGCTGGCCAGTGGCCTGGGCAACAACTAACCACACTGCCACCACCATCACCTGCTTCATTGGCAAAGAAATTGTGACCTGCTTTGGGCGGCCCAAACGTCTCATCACAGATGGTGGCCCCAAACTTGTTGGGCATGTCATGAAGGCATACTGCGCTAAGAATGCACTTCAATGTATAGTTACAACCCCCTACCATCTGCAAGCCAATGGGTGTGTAGAACAGTTAAATGGCTCACTGGTTAAACTGATTGCCAAGCTCTCACAAGAGCACCCCAACACTGAATGAACTGAGCACCTGCTTATTGCTTTACTTATCCTAAAAGCAGAATCAACAGGGGCACGGGTTCAGCCCCAGCACCCTGGCCTTTAGGATGCCTGACAGTCTGACAGGAGTTGAACAGGGAAAGCTACAGTCCAGAGTTCCCAAAAATCCTCCCCTAGTAAAAACCCATCCCTAGACCAATGTTGTGTCAAGGCCCGGGAAATTGAACACAAGCAAATTGAAGGAGGGACAAAGCACCTCAAAGCCAGGTACGCTGTAGGTGACCCTGTCTACACCCTCAACCCCAATTCTGCCAAGTTGGAGCCCAATCACCTAGGGCCCTTCAAGATAGCCAATGTCTATGACAATCATACCTATCAACTCAAAGATGCCCAATGGAATACCAAGAAGCTTCACCATGATTGCTTGCGCCCCTACTGCGCCATCCCCACACAAGGTTGTTTGTGCGGACCTTCCCAGACCTTCTGCAGGCTCCAGACTTGGTGTCTGACAACAAGCAGGGGGTGTTGCAACCAAGTTTCCAGACTTGCCTGCTAACATATCTTACAATACACAGGGTGCTCAATGAGTCACCCCTTGATGTATCTAATGACATGGATTAATCTGATGACAATATCAAATGGCAAGTACTTCATCCTAATTAGGAGCAATACCAATTCAACTTGCTGATCCCCACACAAGTTATTCCTTGGCTTCAAACCTTACATGGAACTTCCCACTATGCCACCCCCTTGTGGCCTTGTGGCTTTCCCCATATGGTATATTAATCACAGCATTCCACAATAAACAATACCTTATTCTTATTATTCTTTCCTTTCCTTTCTATTGGACTGTTGTCTTCCCCAATTCCAAATACTGAATCCTCATTGGTTCAGTTGCAACATCATATCATTGCCTTTGTGCTCTTTTGTGGCTTGTGCCATGGGCCATCTGGTTGCATAGCCAATAGCTGTTATGATGTACTTTTTCCCTTTGTTTTCATCAGGCATTGGTCCCACAATATCCAACAATAATACCTTGAAGGGTTGTGTGATGGATATGGGTACCACTGACTTGGGCAGTGCTTTAGTTCAGGCGTACTTTTCAGACTTTGCATTGCTTCAGTACCTCTTTGATGCCATATAGCATATTAGGCCACTAGTAGCATGTTTTGAGGTACTTGTGTAGGCTCCTGCTACGGGTGTGTCCCAGGTCTCTGTGATATCTGAGGATGGTGTCAATCTTTTGAGTTGACAGAATGTAGGGTACAGTGTCATCACTCAGAAGTATTTGGTGTAGAGTACCATATACGTTTTTGAACAGATGTTTCTTCTTAAGGACCTTTTCTTGTACTTCCATGGAAGTTCCTGGTTAAAACCTACCTGGAGATTCTCTATGATGATCATGGGCCAGTTAGGGTCACCATCAGTGCAAAGGGCATGCTTGCTGTACAGCCTTGATAGGGCATCTGCAGTAAGCATTTCCTTGCCTGGTTTGTATTCAATTTGCATTGGGTATCTCTATATGAGACTCATCCATTTGGCTTGTCTCCTTGATGGGTGTTGTTGTGTTTTGAAGAACACTAAGGATTTGTGGTTGGTGAGCACTTTGAATGTCTGAGCCCCTTCCAGATAGCATTGCCACTTTAGGAGGCAGTGTACAATGGCTACCAATTCTTTGTCGTGGATGGGGAACCTTTGTTCACCGTCAGATAGTTTTCTTGACTTGCATGCCACAGGGAGGAATTCTTTCTCTGCTGTTTGGATGCAGAGTACTCCTTCTATGGCGCAGTCAGAGGCGTCAGTTTCTAGTTTGTATATCCCTTCACAATTTAATACTGGAGGATGGGGCAGTAACCATTTGTTCTTTCAACTGGCAGAAATGTTGGTCTCATAACAGAGTCTATATAAACTTAGTTGTTTTGCCTGTAATGGCTGATAGGGGAGCTGTCAGAGTGCCCCAGTTGGGGATAAACCTTCTTACGTAGGCTACTATGCCTAAGAAGGTACAGAGTTCCAATGAGAAGAATTCACATTTTGATGGTTTGGCAATGAGTTGATTTTCCTTGAGGGTGAAGAGAACCAGGCAGATGTCTTCCCAGTGTTGCTTCAAGTTTGGGCTGTAAATGATTATGTCATCCAGGTAGAAAATTGCTTGTTTCCCAATGTGTTCTTTGAAAACCTTGTTCATGAAAGTCAAAAAGGTACTGGGGGAATTTTTCATGCCAAAGTTAAGGACAACACATTCAAAGGATCCCTATTTAGTTCTGAACGCAGTCTTTGGGATGTCTTCAGGTTTTACGCAAATTTGATGGTAACCTGCCGTCAGATCAATCTTTGTTAAGATTTGGGACCCCCCCCCCCAGGGCTTCAAAAAGGTTGTCAATCAGGGGAAGGGGATACCTGTTCTTAATTGTGCCCTCATTGAGCACCCTGCAGTCAGTGACCAGGCAGAGTCCTCCATCTTTCTTTTCCACAAAGAAGACAGCAGCACCAATGGGTGATTTTGAGGGTCTAATGAGGCCTTTGTCCAGGGACTTGTCAAGATAAGCCTTTAGAGTGTTGTCTTCTTGGGGTGTTAGGCAATAGATAAGGTGTGCCTTGGGTACGCTTCCTTTAAGGTTGATTTCATGTTGTATGCCGTGGTAAGGTGGTAACCCAGGTAGTGACTCCTGGAAAACAGAGGTGAATTCTTTGACAAGCTGATCACAGATGTAGTCCTGTTCACGTCTTGATTCTTTATTCTTAAAGTGAATGATTTTTTATCTACAGGTATTTAAATTTATCTTGCTGGGGTCTGTCTCCTCTTCTGTTTCCATTATTTTTACAAACACATGGTTGCTGTTGTGTTTGGCTCCAGGGGACAACATCCTGGAGAACACGGCGGGAAATCTTTATAACAAAAGATTTGAGGTTTGAAGCTAGCCTTGGGTTAGCCTTCAGGACAAAATTAAGGACATGTGCCTTAATTTCCTGGAAAAAAAGATTTAAAAGTCCTTTTGGCAGAAAGGACAGGAAAAGCTTGAAGATTATAAACGCCAACGCAAATGTGGATAAACTTGGTTTTATTAGGAAAAATGATTATACTTTAAATATTAGGCAAGGGACGGTGATCACTCATTAGGAAGACAGAGTGGCTGAGGGGATCACGTTAGGATGAGGTCATACCAGGATCAACCACAGACAGGTACAATAATCTGGAATGGGTGGATATTGAACCAGACCCATTTGCAGAAGGCAAGGGATCTCCAAAGTCAAACACAAACCCAGCCAAATCTTTTCAGCTATCACAATTCAAAGGCCATATCAAAATAGTATTAATTGCGCAATTTACAACATCTCCCCCCCTCATGATTGGACACAGGGAGGTGGTATTTTCAGAGAAACTTGGAGTGAACACAGACAAAAGGACGTCCAGAAGACAGCAGTTTTACTGTATACTCCACACCCTTCTTAAAGGTGACCTCACAGGGCCCAACTCAGAGGGAATCCAGCTTGTGGGCTCTACCACCTGTATAATTCTGATAGTAGAGAACTAAATCACCTATTTGATACTCAGGGAGGGGGGCTCTAGCAGCATTGGATGGGGAGAGCTCCAGGGCCTTAACCTTGTAAGCAGAAGAGTATGCAGTTGCCTGGATGTCAATGATACAATTGATTAAGTCTCTAACATGGGCTTCAGGATTTGCAGATGTATCAAATTTGATCTAAGGGGGTCCCAAGATTGAGGGGGTAGCCGTGTCACATCCATACAGCATGGCAAAAGAAGACTGGCCTTTCATGCGGTATCTACTGAGTTGATAAGCAAAGAGGACAGCAGGGAGGAACATATCCCAGTTGACAGCGTCAGAGAGCGTGAGCTTTCTCATTATGGATACCAGAGAGGAGTTTGCTTGTTTGACAGTTCCATTGGTGGAGGGGTTATAAGGCACAGAGAACAATTGGTGAGTTCCCATAGCTTTGACAATAGAAGTGATGAGACGGGCATTTAAGTTGGTACCATTGTCAGAGAGCAGGACTTGAGGGCAGCCATATCAATAGAAAATGTCTTGCAGCAAGAAAGTAGCTGTGGTCTAAGCAGTTATATCTTTTGTTGCTCTGTCTTCAACTCACTTGCTAAAGTGGTCTACAGCAACCAAGATGAATCAAAATCCAGACCTAGACTGATGGAAAGGCTCAACAGCATCAATACTCACTGTGTGGAAGGCATGTTTTGGAGGGGATAAGTTAGAACTGGTGTTGGGACAGGCAAAGGTGTTGGAGTTGACAGGAGTGACAGGAAGCAAGGACATCAGGGATCAGGAGACGCATGTTCTCCCAATAGAAGTTCTTGCACAACCAATCATGAGCTTTGGCTATGTCTCCATGGCCAGTTTCAATGTGAGCTTGGAGGATGATGACTATCCTCATGCTAGGGCAAACGTAGGGTAGGTATGCATTGTTAACCTTTTTGAAGAGTTGTCTATTGCAAATAACAGTGTCCTTGGATAGGGTCTGTAGAGCCAAGCGGATGTCCTCTGGCTAAGTGATCCAAGAGTCATGATACCCTATTAACTTTTATAGACAATCAGCATCAGCGGGATGAATAGCTAGGATTGGCATTCTGGACAGGCCATCTGTGTTCTGATGTTGGGCCCCGGGACGGTGTATCACAGTGAAATTTTATCCTTGTAGACGCAGAGCCCAACATGCTAGTTGACCTTCAGGCTCCTTTAACTGCTGAAGTCATTTGAGGGAGGAGTGATCTGTGACTACTGTAAAGTGTGTCCCATAGATGTAATGCCTGAACTGTTTTACAGAATGCAGCACTGCCAGACATTCCTTTTAAGTGACGCTGTAGTTTTTCTCATGCTTATTGAGGACCCTTGACAAGTAGGCTACAGGTCAATCCACGCCTTCATTGTCAAGTTGGGAAAGGATGGCGCCCACAGCTACTCCACTAGCGTCAATGTAAAAGATGAACTCTTTGTCATAATCAGGATAGACTAGGATAGGAGCCTCCTTGAGCTTGGCCTTCAGCGCTTTGAATGCTTGTTGTTGGCTGACATTCCATTCAAAGGGGACATTGCAAAGAAGTTGGATGAGGGGTTCACTCAGTTCAGCAAAGTCAGTTATGAACTGTCAGTAGTATCCCATCATACCAAGGAATACTTGAACCTCTCAGAGATTTGTGAGGGGTAGCATCTTGTCAATGGCTTCCACCTTATTATTCATGGGGCAGATTCCAGTTTTAGTGACCTCATGACCTAAGAACTTGAGATGTTCCTTGAAGAAGGAGCACTTGGAGGGCTTAAGTTTCAATACAGCTTTTTGAATCTTGATGAAGACAGCCTTGAGGTGTTCCAAGTGATTGGTAAAGGTAGCACTGAACATGGTGATATCATCAAGGTATAAGAGGACACAAGAGAGCTTTAGGTCTTGTAGAATGGAGTCCATAGCCCAGTAAAATGTGGCAGGGGCATTGCAGAGTCCCTGGGACATTTGAGTGGGTTCAAAAAGGCCTTCTGAAGTGATAATTGCAGCCTCCTCTCTATATTCAGGAGATAAGTCAACTTGCCAGTATCCAGAGGCTAGATCCATGGCTGAGAAAAACTTGGAACCACCCAGCTGTCTAAGTGCATCATCAATTCTAGGCAAAGGTTACAAGTCTTTCTTAGTGAGAGAGTTCAGGTGGTGGTAGTCCATTACAATGTGATGTCCACCATCTTTATTCTTGAAGATCACCAACAGGGAAGCCCAAGGACTTTGGGAAGGAGCTAGTAACCCGGCATCCAGAAGTTGTTTGAGCTCTTTAGACACCTAAGCATCTTCCACCCTACCAAAAAGGTATTGTTTGGCACAAAAAGGTGGTGCATCCCCAGTATGAATCTGATGAATGACCCCTTTATCTAGGCCATAGTCCATAGGACCAGAGGCAAAGATGTTGCTGAACTGATCAAGTAGGTCCAACACGTCTTTTTGTTAAACAGGAGACAGTTGGGGGAAATCAGCAGTTGTGAACAACAAGAGAACTTGAGGATTGTTCTCAGGTAGATTAAAACCACTAAACGTTCCAAAGAGGTATAGGGAGATCACCTGTTCAGCTCCCAGTATACAACCATGTCCCACAACCTGGCCTTGGGTCACCTGCATGGGTAGGGCCGTCAGGTTGGCAAGCAGTAATTGTACAGGTTCTTTGTGGGTTTGATCTAAAATCCCAGGACACAGGCGGTGCTCTGTACAACTTAAGGATTAAGGTGAGCAAAGTTCTAAGAATGACTTTTCAGGTAGCTCATAAGAAATCTGGGAATCAATCACCACTTGAGAGCCCAGGGGGATGTTAATAGCTGCGGGTGCTAGCAGAGGTACCCCTCCTTCCGCAGGGCAGGAAGGAGGAGGGGTACACATGTTGGAAGAGTGGGTCCTATACTTGAGAGAGAAGATACCCGTAGGGTGATCAAGCACACAAGTTTTAAAATGTTTCCCTGGAAGGTGAGGAGGTTCCTTAAAACCAAAGGAACCTCATATCCCAAGAGCAAAAGGTATCCATCTTGTAAGTTTATAATCCCATTATACTCTCAGAGGAATTGCATACCAACCAGAGGTCATAGCTTTCATTCTCAAGGACTACAGCAGGGGAAGCAATAAGGAGTTTCCCAAACCTCATGGGTAAAACAGAATAGGCACCAATGGCCTTTGTCTGTGCCATACCAGCTGTGCCATACAACTGCGTGTAGTTAAGGTCAAGGGCCAACTTAAGTTTCTTCATTAGTTTGGAAGATACCACGTTGAATGGGGAACCCGTGTCCAAGCTATCTTGATTTTAACCTTTTGGATTGATACTTCCACATGGGTTGTATCTTTTCCAAAGGGGAACAAGACTGCTAACACATCTTGTGCAGCTTCTATCTCATTTTCCCATTTAGCTAGCATGCACTGCAATGCAGGAATCTCCTTATATACAGTCTGTAGCAGGAGAGATACAATCACATTTTGAAAGAGAGCATTGGCTAGTTTGGCAGCTTCTTTGGAGGAATCAACCAAGACAGGAGGTCAATGGGCTTGAGCTAGGTAAGGGTGAATCACCATAGACTTAGCTTCACTTGCAGGTACACAGGAAGTGGTGGTAGTCTTTCCAGAGCAAAGATTGTATGGGACAGAGATAGTTTCCGGAACAGCCAAGACAGAATAGCCATAACTATCAGAATCTTCAGGCTCTTAATCACTGGAGAGATTTTGAAACAAATGAAGGATAGTTGGGCCAGATGAAGACAGAGCTTCCTCATCAGACGGAGGACCAGGGGGAGACAGGGGAGATTGGTCAGCAGAGAGCGTCTCCATCTCTAAGCTGACCTCTCTTTTCCCGCCTGCTCCTTGGGGTCACAATCTTCCACTCAAGGATTAGTGCAGGTGCGGGAGTGGTGCCCAATTTGGCCACAGTTATGAAAACCCTGCCTCTTAGCCTGTTCATCAGCACCCAGGGTCATTATGTGCGGCGTACAAGAGGTAATTCCAGCATTGCTGGCCTTATTTTTGCATACCACTGCTCCTCCAAGGGTCAAATGCATGTCTTGTAAGAGAGTCTTAATACTCTTCATGGAAGTGAGTGAAGCCTTGTGTGCCTTAAAGTGTAGGCATAAAAGCTGGTTCACCTTCAACGCATTTGAGCAAGCCGTGTAGTCTTTCTGAGGAGTTAACTGGCAACTGGTGATTAACTGTTGGCCTTCAATGTAGAAACAATCTGAGAACTCAGCCAGGGTTTCCTTGGGCTTAAAGGCAATGTGCATAAATGCATCCTTCTTGACCTCCAAGCTGAGATCTCCTCCAAACTCCTCAATAAGGAGGCGCTTCATGTTGTCCCAAGTGACAATGGAGGGGAGTTTGGGGACCATAACTTCTTGGCAAGTGGGATGGAGACAGGTGATGATGTGTTCTTTCTTGGGCTTGTTGGTAGCTCTTTGCATTGCAGTTTTGTAAATGGTTAGAAAGGCGGCAATGGTAGAGGTTTTTGGATCAAATATCTTTTTGATGGCTGGTTTGTAGTTTGGGTCAATGGACAAGGACAAGGACTGACTGTTTTCACCAGGGTTAAGGACGTTAATATGTGGGTTGCTTTCAAAATTGGATTCAGCAGCAGGTTGTTTAGCCCAGAGGAGTTGAAGGCTTTCCTCTAGAGTGTCTAAGGTAGAGCTGTTCTGTCCACTAATATCTCTGGCGGTGGCAGCAGCAGCCCCAAAATTGTCAATCTTGATTTTTTGTACTGCCAAGGTGCCAGCAATCCCATTGACACAAGTAGCCAGAGAAATGGCCTGAGTGACCAATGGGGCAAATTGTCCATTTAGGGTCTCAGTAAAGCAGGTGAGGCTTTGGACCTCTCTTTCTAATGTGTCCTGCCTATCAGCTACATCATTTGTCACTTTGGCAAGTTGTTCTAGTGCACACGCACAGTTGACCCGGGATTGACCTTCCAGACCAGGGCAACAACCATGATTGTCATGAGCAGGAGTATTAACGGCATCATTTTCCTCTTCAGATTCATATGAAAAATCCTCAGAGTTGGAAAGGGGCTGTCTTAAGTACTCAATTTCACCTTGTAAGGTAGCCACCTGATCAGTGAGGGAGGCAATACAAGGGTCAGGCATTGGATCAACTGGAGGGGGGTTCTGCACAGAAGCTTGACGTCAAGTGATAGCCTTGAGTTTGGCAATTGCCTCCCATACCTTGGTTTCAAAATCAGATGAAGTCTCAACAGGAGGAGCGGGAGAAGTCACCTCAATAGACGCTACCCTGTCATCCACATAACTTTGCACCTGTTATAGAGTGTCACCTAGTGCAGCCTTATCCAGGCCGTACTGGTGCTGTAGGTGGCAGCCCCAAGTATCAATATGAGCTCCTATCAATTCAAGTTAAAAGTTGACATGCTCTCTGAACTGATTAAGTTCACTAACCAGAGTCTCAAAATCCTGGCAATGGTTCAGCAGAAAGGCCTAAATTTGCTCATGCCACACTGCCTGATGTTCATCCAATTTGCATAGTTGATCCTTTATGTATCCAGGGAGCAAGAAACAAAGGGAGTTCAGGGAGGCAGTTAGGTACTTCTGTGACATCAATGAGTTGCGCTGGTTGTCAGAAGACAAGCAAAGAGACTGTGTGACCATTCTTGGTAGGCCATATTTTGAGCATGGTTATTTGATACAGCAGTGGCTACAGCACCCAATATTTGATTCTGAGATCCTAAGGCAAGTTGGTGGTGAACTAGGGCAGGCTGGATGAACTGGTTAACTAACACACCAATTGTATCCATATATTCCATCAAAGCAGGGGGGACCAAAGTCCAAAAGGAATGAGTACAGGTCTTCAGAAATATACCCGGGATAGAGACCAGGGATAGAGTGCATGGCTACCGTGCCAGAATGAAGAAGGGAGCAGGCAGCAGCACAAGCTTGCTTGTAATTGAGAGAGAAAGCAGGAAGGGGGGCCCATGCAGGCCCGGGAGACAGAACCAATACCATAGGATTTGAGGGGGCATTGGTGATGTCTTCTTCTAGAAGGGGACTAGAAACTTTGGGTTGATTGGGTACTTCAGAAAAAAGGGAAAAGGACCAGAAAATGCGCGCGGGAACAGGGTAACCAAGGGGCTTGCAGCCCCTATAGTGAGCACCATTTTGTTGTGTTCAGCTCCTGGGGACAACATCCAGGAGGACACAACAGTAAATCTTTATAATAAAAGATTTGAGGTTCAAAGCTAGCCTTGGGTTAGCCTTCAGGGCAAAATTAAGGACATATACCTTAATTTCCTGGAAAAAAAGATATAAAAATCCTTTTGGCAGAAAGGACAGGAAAAGCTTGAAGATTATAAACGCCAACACAAATGTGGATAAACTTGGTTTTATTAGGAAAAATTATACTACTTTAAATAGTAGGCAAGGGACAGTGATCACTCATTAGGAAGACAGAGTGGCTGAGGGGGTCATGTTAGGATGAGGTCATACCAGGATCAACCACAGACAGGTACAATAATCTGGAATGGGTGGATATTGAACCAGACCCATTTGCAGAAGGCAAGGGATCTCCAAAGTTGAATGCAAACCCAGCCAAATCTTTGCAACTATCACAATTTGAAGGCCATATTAAAATAGCATTAATTGTGCAATTTACAGCAGTTGCACATGAGGATGTCAAGGTGAGTCAGGTAGATGTGATGTATACTTTGCTGTGCTGGATGGTGAGAGCGGCACTGTCCCAATCAATGTGGGGTTTGGTTTTCTGCATCCAATCTAAACTTAGTATTACATTGTATTTAGGGATTGGTATGATAGGACTTCCGATTGTTGTTTGTACGTCTCCAATCTGAGCGCAGAAAGGTTTTGTCTCTTTAGTGACTGGTGTGCTCCTGCTGTCTGCCATGATGATTTTCCTGAAACTGCTTGACTGTTGGTAATTTCATAAGGTTGGAAAAAAATTTGTTAACAAGGGATTGATCTGCTCCAGTGTCAAATAATGCTGTGCCCTGGTATCTGTGAAAGCAGAAAGGATAAGTGAGGAGTTTATTTCCAGTTTGGGCGGCAAAAAGTAGAGGATTGCTAGAGGGTACTTGGATCATGGTGATTGAGTCCACATCTAGGTCCCTGTACAAGTCTTGTGAGTTGGGGGAGGGCGGCTCACCTAGGCACTCCCCTGAGCTTTTCCCTCCTTGTTGGTATCTTTGGTGCTTGCCTGGTTGGCTTGGGCAGTACATTTCCTGTTTTGAGATTGGGTATTATTGAATCAGTTATTTTGCTTGTTTGTTTGATTGATGGTCCTTCTTGGCTGTGGGGCTCTCCTTGCGTTTGTTGGTTGTGTGTAGGTTATCAGATTTCTGTACTGTGCGCTTTCCCTCTAGGAATACTTCCTCAAGGTTCTTGCAGCAGTTCATGTCAAACTGTTGTCCAATGTGTGTAGGGAGGCCATTGTAGAAGTCCAGGCGTGGTCCAGGTTCATCAAAGTTTATGGTGTTAGGTGCACATTCATGTAGGTCTTCATATGCCGCAATATACTCTTTGATTGTTCCTGTCATCTTGAAGGTTTGAAGTTCTGTCATGATTACTACATCAGAATCCTTCATGGAGAGCTTTTTGAGGAAGGTGTCTTTGAACAGTTCCCAGTTTTCCTTCTGGTTGGGGTGCTGAGCTATCCCCCTGCTTACAAACCGTGATGCAGTTCCTGTGACGCAGAGAGAGATCTCACTGACCCAGAGTCTGTGGGGGTATTCTACTTGTTCAAATTTGAATTTAGTACTGTTGATCCAAAGGGAGGCGTTTTCAAAATGTAGTCCCGCAAAGGTGCCAATTTCAGCTGTACGTAGGCGCTGGAATAAAAGATTGGGCATTTCAGGTTTCTGTGGTGTTGTTATGGTTGTTGTGGTGGGTAACAATCTGCAAGCTTTGAGAGTGTTGTATTGTTCCACAGGTACAATGACATTGTTGTAGATAACAAAGCCTATTGGAACGTCTTGTCTCTCTTCATAGTCTCTCCAGCTGTTGGGGAGTACCATTGTTTGAGTCTTTTTCTTAGGAGGATTTTTTCCTTTGAGTTGGGTAGGTATGGATAACCTACCTATGCTACCACTGTCAAGATTTTACTTCTGAGAAGTATAATGTTGTGTTCTGAGGCACGGCACAGATAGTACAAATCCAATCCTAAGGTTAGGATTTCCTATTGTGTAAGTCTTGGCTAGATGACAGGGAAGGCTATGTGATTATCTTGCAGCCCTGGAGGAATAATCTCTGCTAGTTGTTGCTAGAGAGAGGCGCAGAAGTACTAGAAGACACAAAGACAAAAATGTGCATAGAACTTAATTTTATTGGTGAAATAGGAAAAGGAATATATAGTGGTTGATGATAACACAAAACACTACCAGGACGGTAGGATCACTTGCCACCAGCATGAGTGGGGAAAGTGAGTTGCGCAGAGTCAAGAAACCAAACAATTGTATTTCCTGATTCAGTCATTAAATCATTTTGAGAGGCAAAAGCAAAAGCAAGGGATCTGTCTTCAAAATGGCCCACCAAAGGCAAAATTGACGCATGATGAATAGCGGCATTCACAACATTGCCCTCCTCTAGATTGGCCTTAGGGGGTGGTATTTACAGAGTAACTTGGCATGCACCTGAGCAAAAGGATGACCACTGAAGAGGAGCTTTACAGTGTATTCAGACCCTTGTTTCAAGGTCACTTCCAAAGGACCAATCCACAGAGTGTTCAGTTTATGCGTGTGCCCACCCACTCTGTGCTGGTAATAAAGAACACAGTCACCAACAATCAAATTCAGGAAAAGGGGAGTGTCCAGCATTATTGGGAGAAAGCTCGAGCATCTTAGTTTTGTATGCAGAAGTGTAGGCAGTGGCCTGTATATCAATTATGCGGTTGAATAGGTCTTTGATGTGGTTGTCAGGATTCATGGCCTTATCAGAGGAAAGCAGGGGGCTCCCAAGAGCAATGGAGTAGTAGCCTCTTGCCCATACAGTTTAGCAAAAGGGGAATACCTGATGACATGATGTTTTCTAAGGCAATACGCAAAGAGAGCAGCAGGTAAGTATAGGTCTCAATTGGCAGCGTCAGAGTAGGTGAGCTTCCTCATGATGGTGACCAGTGATGAATTTTCACGCTTGACTTCCCCATTGGTAGAAGGATTGTAGGGGGAAGAGAAGGATTGGTGAGACCCCAAGGCCTCAACAACAGAGAAACCAGCTTAGCATTGAAGTTAGTCCCATTATCTGACAGCAACACTTGAGGACACCCCTGGCGGTAGAACATATCTTGTAACAGGAAGGCAGCAGTTGTCTTAGCAGTGATGTCCTTTGTAGGGTGAGCCTCTACCCACTTGCTGAAGCAATCAACAGCAATCAGAATAAAGCAACATCCAGAACGTGAGCAAGGGAGAGGACCTACCCTGTCAATACTGACAGTGTGGAAGGCATGTTGCGGGGGAACTAATTTGAACTTGTGGGCAGCAGCTCAAGGCCTCTGCAGCTGGCAGTTGTGGCAGCTAGCTATGACGTCTGGGATCAGCAGGCAAAGGCTCTCCCAGAAGTAATTCTTTTGAAGCCAGTCATAGGTCTTGACAATGCCTCCATGCCCAGTCTCTTTATGAGCTTGCAACACCAACAAGAGGCAAAGGCTGGGGCGTACATAAGGCAGATATTGATCTTGTACTTTCTTGAAGAGCTGATTGTTGGGTATGAGGGTATCTTTGGATAGCTTGAACAAGGCTAGTTGGACCTCTTCTGTCTTGCTTTCCCAGGAAGAAGGGTACCCAATTAGTTCATACAACCAGTCAGCCTCTGCAGGATGCAAAGCAAAGATGGGCATTCTGGATAGCCCATCAGTGTTCTGATGTTGAATCCCAGGGCAATGGAGCACAGTAAAGTTGTAACCTTGCAGGTGTAGGGCCCATCTAGCTAGGCGCCCTTCTGGCTCCTTAAGTTGTTGTAACCATTTAAGCAAAGCGTGGTCAGTGATAACAGTAAAATGGGTACCATACATGTAGTGGCGGACTGTTTGACTGCATGCAACATGGCAAGACACTCCTTCTCTGTAACACTATAATTCTTCTCATGCTTGTTTAGCATGTGGGAAGTATAAGCCACAGGATGGTCTACACCCTCATTGTCTAGCTGGGCCAGAATAGCCCCATTAGCAAGATTGCTAGCATCAGTGTATAGGATTAATTCCTTATCATAGTCAGGATACACTAGGATGAGCGCCTCTTTGAGTTTTTGCTTAAAGGTTTCAAAGGCTTGCTGCTGGCTGGCAGTCCACTCAAAAGGGACATTACTTAAAAGCTGGACTAGAGGTTCACTAGTATCAGCAAAGTTGGGAATAATCTGTCTGAAGTAGCCCATCATGCCTAGAAAAACTTGTACCTCTCACAGGTTGGTGGGCGGAATTATGTTGATGGCTTCAACCTTCTTAGTCATTGGGTGAATCCCTGTCTGGGTTACTTCATGACCCAAGAATTCAAGACGCTCTTTGAAGAAAGCACACTTAGAAGGTTTTAGTTTGAGGCCAGCTTCTCAAATCTTTATGAACACCTTGTTGAGATGAGCCAGGTGATTGGTGAAGGTAGCACTAAAGACTGTTATATCATCTAAATATACTAGGACATATGACAGCTTCAAATTGCAGAGAATGAAATACATGGCCCTTTGGAAGGTGGCCAGGGCATTGCAGAGTCCCTGTGGCATGCAAGTAGGCTCAAACAGCCCTTCAGATGTAATGAGTGCGGCCTTTTGGCAATCCTTGGGTGAAAGATCAACTTGCCAGTACCCATATGCCAGATCCGTTGTGGAGAAAAATTTAGAGCCTCCAAAACGTCAGAGAGCATCATCAATATGCAACAAGGGGGAAAAGTCCTTCTTGGTTAAAGAGTTCAATTGGCGGTAATCCATCACAATACAATGACCTCCATCTTTCTTCTTTAGGATGAGTAGTGATGAGGCCCAAGGACTTTAGGAAGGAGCCAGTAGCCCAGTGTCTAACAGTTGTTTGAGCTCTTTAGATACCTGGGCGTCCTCCACGCGGTAATATGGTTTAGCACAGAAGGAGGGAGCGTTGCCAGTATTGATATGGTGAATAACGCCTTTGGCTAACCCATAGTTGGTACTGTCTTTAGCAAATATGTTGGACAATTAGTCTAACAAGTCTAGCACCTCTTTCTGTTGAACCAGGTACAGCTGTGGGAAGTCTTGCACAGTGAACAATGATAGACTTGGGGTTTATTGTCAGATAGGTTAAAATTTTGGAACGTGCCAAAGGGATGAAGAGACAAGACATCAGGAGCATTCAATAACTTGACATATCCGACAACCCTCCCCCTAATCATGGTCATGGGGAGAGCAGTCAGGTTGGCTACCAACAA
Source organism: Entomophthora muscae (assembly GCA_014839935.2). Classification (NCBI taxonomy): domain Eukaryota; kingdom Fungi; phylum Entomophthoromycota; class Entomophthoromycetes; order Entomophthorales; family Entomophthoraceae; genus Entomophthora; species Entomophthora muscae. Next base: position 101,092 of record QTSX02003747.1, read on the forward strand.
TTGAACAGGGTTCTTATGGGAGACATCCAGGATTTCAGTACAGAGGTAAGGTTGTTGCGCCCTAATGAGGGGAGAGAGTACAACTCTAAGAAGGTTTGTCCAGGTAGTTCATACTGTAAATTCAGAACCTGAACATAAAAATGTGGGATTGTCAAATCCTTGGTCCAAATATTAAATCACTTTTGAGGGAAGGCCTTTTTTAATTAAATTTATTTTTTGAGTATTTATTTGAATATTTGAAAATGCAGGAACTCATAGACACTTTGCAAAGGCAAGTTAAACTGCATATTTCCAATGGACAAAATGAATTAACTGGAATCAGATTTAAGTGTTTAAATCCATCAACCATTTTCATTAAGTTTACTATGTTTTTTGAAATTGTGGGATTGTCAAATCAAAGAACCAAATTTCAAATCACTTTGGAATGGCACTAGTAAACTCAGATATTAATTGTAGGAACTGGAATCCAAATTTAATGTACATTAAGCACACTAGGAAACACCAACCCAAATAATGAAGCTCCACTCTGGATAAAATCAAATAAAAATTTAATCTCAACAACCATGTTTAGAAATAAAAAGTGATTAAACTTTAAAATCATCTAAACCTGAAAAGTATACAATATTATTCACTTCAAATCACCAATATAGAAACTCTGCTACTATTCAAGCCTAAATCAAGAGAAAACAACTACCCACAACTAAACCAATAACTCCAAATAAATACATATTTAATCTAAAATATATTTTTTATTTTATTTTTATGGACTGTCAGTTGCATTCCCAACCAACTCCTGTGCCAGCCTGCGGGGCAGCCTGTCCACAAGGGCGTCCCAGAGGGTCCAAGAACAGACCCAGAACCTAACTCAAGGGGAGTCATGCCAACACACAGGCCTCCCAAGGTGTCAGCACCAGCCAACCACCTCCTGCATCCCAAGCCCAATCAACCAGCCTGAATCCCAGACAGAAGCCACTCTCAAGGCCTGCCACAAAAGTCTCCTACACCAGGGTCACTGGGAACACTGAGGTTACTTACACCTCCACTGTATACCCAGAAGTCACCTGTCCCTGCACTCTTGACCCAAGAGTTGCTACTTCTTGCCCCTGCGTCTTTGACACCTCCTATCAGCCATTGGCCACAACTGAGGAACCATCTGCGCCTATTGTGTATTCAACCATTAATGGTGCCACTGCAAGCAAGAGTGATCCCACCTTCTACACAAAGGTCCCTGTCCCCTGTGTTGAGCCTGGTAGCCAGGATGCTGTGGTACCTTCCAAGGTCCAGCGTCAGTTGACGGATAGTGAGCATGAAGCTCTCCTCAACTGCTTGAACAGAGGAATGGCGGTTTGGGATATTGCGTCCCGATTTGGTATCACAGCCAGATACATTGCTGATATCAACAACAAGTATGGCAATACCGGGCAAATTGCCAAATTCACCTAGGCAAAAAGACAGCCCAAACTCCATCAGCCTATTCACATTAACACAATCAAGCAGTGAGTAGCCACAAATTGCCACCTGGATACACTTTCTGTCCAATCAATGCTTGCAACAGAGTTTGGGCTTTCTGTTTCCAAAACCCTTGTCTACAAAACTATGGTTGATTTTGGCTTCTCCTGGAAAGTACTGGGAGTTTTGCCATATAATAGGAACAGTGAAAAGACCATCAAGGATTGACACATTTATGCCAAGACATATCTGGCACTAAAGGAGACTGGGAATGTCCAGTTCTTCTATATTGATAAATTTTTGTTTTCCTCCTCACTCAGGTTTAGGCATGGGTGGGTGGAGAAGGGGTTCAAAGACGGTGTAGCCCATTGTGCAACTGTCCATTCCCAGACCTAATCAATGGTTGTGCTTCTTGATCCTCGCAGGTTGAATCAATATCAGATGATCAAGGGTTCCCATAATAGCAGGACCTTTCTCAATTTTCTCCGAGCCGTCAAGTTGTACCTTCATATAAATTACAGCGGCACAACCAACTTTGTTGTGCTTGATAATGTTGGGCTCCACAAAGTGGATCTGGTTGTGTCTGAGTTTCCACCCATCAACAAAAACAGCCATTCTGCTAGCCACCGCCTTGCAGACTGCCCAATGAGACTCCTCTTCCTTCCACCCTATTCTCCATTTCTGAACCCAATCAAGGAGGTGTTTGGTTGGATCAAAAATAAGATGAAACAAGGCCTCCCTCAGGATACTGAGAATCTCTTCAAAATTCTTGAGATCAGCTAATTTGCAATGCCACCCAATGTGATGGCAGCTTTCTATGAGCACTCAGCATCCTTCCTCCCAAAAGCCCTGGCCTCCAAGCCAATCAGATAAATGGACGCTCTGGGTTTTATTTAGTTTTAATTTTATTTTTGTTTGTTTCTATTAGGACTCAAAAAATATTATTTATATATAATAATGTGATGTTTGATTGTATTATAGACATATAAGAATACATGGAAAAGGTAAGTAAAATTAATTATACTGGGTAAGATGGATATATTTTTATTATAATGCACTAAATATTATTATTGGCCTTTGCACTAACAAATGAATAAATTAAAAAAGATAGAAATAAATTAGTTTATTTAAATAATTGTGAATACTTGATGGTTTTTTGGCTTTTCTAAGCCACAAATTGGACCTTGCAGATCATCATCTGATCCTAGTTATTTCAGTGCCACTATAGCCACACAACATGGAAACCAATGATTTTCATATATTGCTTACTAATTAGTACTTAGGACACAGGTCAAGTATATCAAATATGTTTACCAAATCATATTACAAGGTAAAGGTAATTTGAGTTCTAAACAATCATTTGTTTAGAATATAAGTGGAGCAGGCCGCATGATGCGGATAAATTCAATTCTCATTATTTGTTTATGTAATAAATGAACCCGTACCTGACGCGCTAGTAAATAAACAAATTTATAAATCATATTATATTATTACACATGTTCACTTTATTAAACTGTCCCTTTATTATTATCAATCTAATTATTTATTACTATTATAATTTAAAAACTAAAATTAAAATATTAAAAGTAAAATTATAATTATAAATCTTAAAATTTAAATATTAAAGTTTAAATATTCAAAAATTAACTATTTTTATTAAATTGTGATTTATTCAATATTGAAATATTTGATATTAAAAATTTAGTTTTTTTTTTATTTTTTTTTCTTTGTCTTTTTATTTACTTTATTTAAAATTTATGTAAATTAATCCTCTTAAAATTTTAGTATTAAAATATAAAAAGTTAAAAAAAAAATTTAATTTGCAAGGGGAAAATACTTATTAGGGGGATGTTAATTGCAAAGGGAATGCAATTATTCCGGGGAATTATACCCCAAAATTAAATTTTTGACTAAAGCCTCTAATTGGATCCACGTACTCTTCTGTACGTGGTGGGCAACCCTGGATGCAATTGCTAGAGGGGTGGCGCCCTGTACCCTGGTGGTTGCTGATTGTTTGATAAAAGGAAGGCAAGTGAGTGAATCAATCAATAAGTTTTTTTCAGGGGGCACATAGTACCCATATAACGTTGCCAATGCAAAGGAGTCATACAGGACGTGCTTGACTGTCCTATATCCCCGTGGTGTCTTCTGGCAGTTGAGGGCTATGCGGCAAATATCCATTTGAATAGGTACATCCTCCAACTTTTTGATGTTGGTTTTTAATATGCAGTGACAGAAGATTCCCAGGTATACCGCAACGTGGATTCTTTGCAAGGTATACTTTTCCAAGAACATGCATAATTTTTTGAATGTTTGAACTAACCTATTGATATAGGATGTTTGGTTGAACTTGAAAAGGGTTCCGGGGGCGCCCAACTTGAATCAGCCCCCCATGCCTCAGCAAACAATATAAATAAAGGTTTAAAAGTATTCACGAGGACTACATCCCCAACTTTATTTGACAGTGCCTTAAATACTTCATTAAAAATTGCAGTTTTTCAAATATTCAGTTCCTATTTTAAAGTCGGTTTTTATTAAATTCTTTTCATATTTGTTGATGTTTGTGAAGGGGAATCTTTGAATCCTTTTGTATATATATTCATCGAAGTTCAGTTTGATATCCCCACAAATTTCATTCATTTCTTTGAACTTGATATTTGATCCTATTTCATATGCTTCCCTCATCCACGGCAAGCACCCTGCAGGTGGTGAATATTCCCTATTTTTAGCTTCAATACTTAAAAAATTAGTCATATTCTGTTGAATTATTTAATTTATTTGGTTTTTATTTATTTGTTTTACAGGGGCTACCAGTGACTGGTAACCCCAGTAAAACCAACTTGGCGTATAAGCCGCCACTTCTGCAACCTCATCCCCATTCCTGGTGATGACTAAAATAAATATAAGAAAAACATAAAAAGACTTACTAATTTCTTCCCCTGTGGCCCCCTCAGCCACAGGCGCCACTTTGGCAAACTTCATGAGCATTGGCTGCTCTTCATTAATTTTCCTGGGCTTAATTTTTCTTATTTTTCTTGCAACTTGTGCTTCCTCTTGATTTTCATTTGATAAAGTTTCTGTATTTTGTGAAGCGCTCCTGCTTCTTGCTTGTGTTTTGTTTTTGTCTGTTTCCATTTGATTATTTTCCTCTCCATTGGTGTTAATTTCCTTTGGAACTTCATTTCCTTCAATTAGTTTGATCTTCTTATTATTTTCTTTGGCCCCCTGCCAGAACTCCCACAAATTGTAGGCCACGTTGTTGAACTTCAGACTTGATAGAATTGTTCCCTGGAGATTTAGTAATGCTTCTTTATTCTTTTTGTCTATAATATTTCCTAGTTTATTCATAGCATCTTTTTTTTGACTGGATTAGTGGCTGGCCCTTGTTACCCAGCTTTCCTGTCACTATCTCCCTGGTATTTCTTTCTATTTCAACAACCTTTTTCAGGTGTTCTTCAGATTTGTTTATCAAGTTATAGATAGATGACATTTTGTTTGAATTCCATCAAAAAACTGTTTTTTATAGTACTATCTTCAACGCATACATATTTTTCATCATCATTAATAAATTAAAGACAATAAATGTAAATATTGCATAAATATTGTAGTTAGACGTCAACTCTTGATATTTTGATATTATGTGCATAACTCAATGCATTTTGTTTAATAAAATCCATTGTAAACTAGGTTTTTTCATTATAATTTAAAATAAATTGCCTGTGTTTATATTAGAGAGCCATTAACACTTAGTACAAATATTGAAAAATAGTGCATTTTACAGCCTGTATATTTACCTATTGGTAATAACTATATAAACTTTTTAGTTGGATTTTGCGAGGTAATAATAATGTTATGTGTTTATAGGATACTGTTTATTGTCATTAATTGGCTGATTTTCTTTGCTGTGGCAATTATGCATTTTCTAATATTTATGCACTAGTATCCAATTGGTTGGCTTCGCCCCGCCACCCCGGGAGCTTGTTCTCCTATTGCCTGTGTAATTGGATGTGAAGCCAACCAACTGGAAACCAGTGCATAAATATCAGAAAATGCACAATTGCCACAGAAAAGAAAATCAGCCAATTAATGACAATAAACAGTATCCTATAAACACATAACATTATTATTACCTTGAAAAATCTGACTAAAAAGTTTACATAATTATTACCAATAGGTAAATATACAGGCTGTAAAATGGACTAATTATCAATATTTGTACTAAGTGTTAATGGCTCTCTAATATAAACAATCAATTTATTTAATAAATTGTAATGAAAAAGGCCAAGTTTACAATGAATTTTAATAAACAAAATGCATTGAGTTATGCACATAATATCAAAATATCAAGAGTTGACGTCTAACTACAAAATTCTAATACAATATTTACGTTTATTGTCTTTAATTTATTAATGATGATGAAAAATATGTATGCGTTGAAGATAGTACTATAAAAACCGGTTTTTTGATGGAATTCAAACAAAATGTCAACTATCTATAACTTGATAAACAAATTAGAAGCACACCTGCAAAAGATTGTTGAAATAGAAAGAAATATCAGGGAAATAGCGACAGGAAAGCTGGGTAACAAGGCCCAGCCACTAATCCAGTCAAAAGAAGATGCTCTGGATAAATTGGGAAATATTATAGATGAAAAGAACAAAGAAGCATTACTTAATCTACAGGGAACAATTTTATCAAGTCTGAAGTTCAACAACACGGCCTACAATTTGTGGGAGTTCTGGCAGGGGGCCAAAGAAAACAATAAGATCAAACTAATTTAAGGAACAGAAATTCAAAAGGAAATCAACACAAATGAAGAGGAAACTAACCAAATGGAAACAGACAAAAACAAAGCCCAGTCAAGAAGCAGAAGCGCTTCAAGAAATACAGAAATTTTATCAAATGAAAACCAAGAAGAAACACAAGTTGCAAGAAAGATAAGAAAAATTCAGCCTAGAAAAATTAATGAAGAGCAGCCAACACTCATAAAGTTTGCTGAAGTGGCGGCTGTGGCTGAGGGGGCCACAGGGGAAACAATTAGTAAGTCTTTTTATGTTTGACTTATATTTATTTTAGTCATCACCAGGAATGGGGATGAGGTTGCGGAAGTGGCGGCTTATACACTGAGTTGGTTTTATGGGGGTTACCAGTCACTGGTGGCCCCTGTAAAACAAATAAATAAAAACCAAATAAATAAAATAATTCAACAGAATATGAATAATTTTTTTAATATTGAAGCTCAAGATAGGGAATATTCACCACCTGCAGGGTGCTTGCCATGGATAAGGGAAGCATATAAACTAGGATCAAATATCAAAATCAAAGAAATGAATGAAATTTGCGGGGATATCAAACTGAACTTTAATGAATACATATACAAAAGCATTCAAAGATTCCCCTTCACAAACATCAACAAATATGAAAAAATTTAATAAAAACTATCTTTCAGATAGGAAATGAATATTTAAAATCTGCAATTTTTAATGAGGTTTTTAAGGCACTATCAAATAATGTTGGGGATGCAGTCCTTGTGAATAATTTTAAACCTTTATTAATATTGTTTGCCAAGGCCTGGGGGGCTGATTCAAGTCAGGCGCCCCCGGAACCCTCTTCAAGTTCAACCAAACATCCTATATCAATAGGTTAGTTCAAACTTTTAAAAAATTATGCATGCTCTTGGAAAAGTATACCTTGCAGAGAATCCATGTTGCGGTATACCTGGGAATCCACCTACACTGCATATTAAAAACCAATATCAAAAAGTTGGAAGATGTACCTATACAAATTGATATATGCCGCGTAGCCCTCAACTGCCAGAAGACACCACAGGGATATAGGACAGTTGAGCACGTCCTGTATGACTCCTTTGCATTGGAAACACTATACAAGTACTATGTGCTCCCCCCAAAAAAACCTACTAGTCAATTCCCTCACCCACCTGCCTTTTATCAAACAATCAACAACCACTGGGGTACAGGGCGCCACCCCTCTAGCAATTGCATCCAGGGTTTTCCACCATGTACAGAAGAGTACGTGGATCCAATTAGATGCATTAGCTGAAAATTTAATTTCAGGGTATAATTCCCCAGAATAATCACATTCCCTTTGCAATTAGCATCCCCCAATAAATATTTTCCCCTTGCAAATTATTTTTTTTACTTTTTATATTTTAATACTAAATTTTTTAATACTGAAATAAATACTATTAAAATTTCACTATAAAATTTTTAATATTACATAATTAAATATTAAAAAATTTAGTATCTAAAAGTTACTATTAAACTTTTAACAACACATATTACAATATTAAAATTTTTAATATCAAATATTTTGATATTGAATAAATCAAAATTTAATAAAAATAGTTAAAATTTAATTATTTAAACTTTAATATTTAACTTTTAAGATTTATAATTATAATTTTATTTTAATATTTTAATATTTTAATTTTTATTTTAACTTTTAGTATGTAAATTTTAATATTAATATATCTAAATATATTACAAGACATTAGTTAAAGTTGCAACCACGTCAAATATTAAAAATAAATTAAAAATGTTTTTATTTATTAGCTTGTCAAGTACAGGTTTATTTATCACATAGATAAACATTGAGAATTGAATTAATCCGCATCATGCAGCCCGCTCCACTATTATTCTAAACAAATGATTTTTTAGAACTTAAATTACCTTTCCCTTGTAATATAATTTGGTAAACATATTTGATATACTTGACCTGCATCCTAAGTACTAATTAGTAAGCAATACATGAAAATCATTGGTGTTCCGTGTTGTGTGGCTATAGTGGCACTGAAATAACAAGAATCAGAGGATGGCATGCAAGGTCCAATTTGTGGCTTAGAAAAGCCAAAAAACCATCAAGGATTCACAATTATTTAAATAAACTAATTTATTTCTATCTTTTTTTAATTTATTCATTTGTTAGCGCAGCAAACAATATTCAGTGCATTATAATAAAAACATATCCATCTTACCCAGTACAATTAATTTTACTTACCTTTTCCATGTATTCTTATATGTCTATAATACAATCAAACATCACATTATTATACATAAATAATAATTTTTGAGTCCTAATAGAAACAAACAAAAATAAAATTAAAACTAAACAAAACCCAGAGCGCCCATTTATCTGATTGGCTTGGAGGCCAGGGCTTTTGGGAGAAAGAATTCTGAGTGCTCATAGAAAGCTGCCACCACATTGGGTGGCATTGCAAATTGGCTGATCTCAAGAATGTTGAAGAGACCCTCTGTGTCCTAAGGGAGGCCTTATTTCACCTTATTCTTGATCCAACCAAACACCTCCTTGATTTAATTCAGAAATGGAGAATAGGGCAGAAGGAAGAGGAGTCTCATTGGGCAGTCTGCAAGGCAGTGGCTGGCAGAATGGCTGTTTTTGTCAATGGGGGGAACTCGGACACAACCAGATCCACTTTGTGGAGCCCAATATTATCAAGCACAACAACGTTGGTTGTGCTGCTATAATTTATCCAAAGGTACTCCTTGACAGCTCGGAGAAAATTGAGAAAGGTCCTGCTGTTATGGGAGCCTTTAATCATCTGATACTGGTCTTACCTGCAAGGACCAAGAAGCGCAACCATGGAATAGGTCTTGGAACAGACAGCTGTGCAATGGGCTACGCCGTCTTTGGACCCCTTCTCAACCCACCCATGCCTAGACCTGAGTGAGGAGGAAAAACAACAATCTGTTGATTTAGAAGAACTGGACATTCCCAGTCTCCTTTAGTGCCAGATATGTCTTGGCATAAATGTGTCAATCCTCAATGGTCTTTTCACTGTTCCTATTGTATGGAGAAACTCCAAGCACCTTCCACAAGAAGCCCAAATCAACCATTACTTTGTAAACAAGGGTTTTAGAGACAGAAAGCCCGAACTCTGTGGCAAGCATTGATTGGATAGCAAGTGAGTCCAGTTGGTAATCCTTGGCTACCCACTGCTTGGTTGCATCAATATGAATGGGCTGAAGGAGTTTGGGCTGCCGTTTAGCCTTAGTGGATTCAACAATTTTCCTGGTGCTGCCATACTTGGTGTTGATGTCGGAAATGTATCTGGCTGTGACACCAAATTGGAATGCAATATCCCAAACCGCCATTCCCCCGTACAAGAAGTTGAGGAGAGCTTCACGCTCACTATCTGTCAACCAACGCCAGCCCTTAGCAGGTACCTCAGCATCCTGGCTACCAGGCTTGACACAGGGGATGGGGACCTTTGTGTAGAAGGTGGGATCACTCTTGCTTGCAGTGGCACCGTTAATGATTGAATACACAATAGGCGCAGATGGCTCCTCAGTTGTGGCCAATGGCTGATAGGAGGTGTCAAAGACGCAGGGGCAAGAAGTAGCAACTCTTGGGTCAAGAGTGCGGGGCCGGGTGACAACTGGGTATACAGTGGAGGTGTAAGTAACCTCAGTGTTCCTGGTGACCCTGGTGTAGGAAACTTTGGTAGCAGTCCTTGAAAGTGGCTTTTGCCTGGGATTCAATCTGGTAGTTCTGGCTTGGGATGCAGGAGGTGGTTGGCTGGCAATGACGCCTTGGGAGGCCTGTGTATTGGCATGACTCCCCTTGAGTTGGGTTCTGGGTCTGTTCTTGGACCCTCTGGGATGCCCTTGTGGACAGGCTGCTTGCAGGCTGGTGCAGGCGCAGTTTGCAAATGCAATTGACAGTCCATAAAAATAAAATAAAAAATATATTTTAGATTAAATATGTATTTATTTGGAGTTATTGGTTTAGGTGTGGGTAGTTGTTTTCTCTTGATTTAGCCTTTAATAGTAGCAGAGTTTCTATATTGGTGATTTGAAGTAAATAATTTTGTATACTTTTTGGGTTTGGATGATTTTGAAGTTTAATAACTTTTTATGTCTTATTATGGTTATTGAGATTGGATTTTTCATTTGATTTTAGTTGTGGTGGAGCTTCTTGATTTGGGTTGGTGTTTCTTAGTGTGCTTTCTGTACATTAAATTTGGATTCCAGCTCCCACAATTAATATCTGAGTTTACTAGTGGCATTCAAAAGTGATTTGAAATTTGGTTCATGGATTTAAAAATCTTGCAATTCCAAAAAAACATAGTAAACTTAATGAAAATGATTGATGGATTTGAACACTTCAAATTTGATTCCAGTTAATTCATTTTGTCCATTGAAAATATGCAGTTTGACTTGAACTTTTCAAAGTGTCTATGAGTTCCCACATTTTCAAATATTCAAATAAATACTCAAAAAAATCAATTTAATTAAAAAAAGGCCATCCCAAAAAAGTGATTCAAAATTTGGACCAAGGATTTGACAATCCTGCATTTTTATATTTAGGTTCTGAATTTACAGTACACTAAAATTTTAGCCGTCCTAAATTGGAATAGGGCAATTTTCAGAATGCCTATGATTCCTAAAAGAATTGGCACAAATCCACTCTAGATCCTTTGACATCCTTTTTCAGACACCCATAAATTATATTTATTTCAAATTCCTTGCAATTATGATTTGAAACTTGGTTCTTAGATTTGACAATCCCGCAATTTCAGATTTGTTAATTTTCACATGATGTCTATGATTTATTTGAAATTCAGGAAATCTCAAATTGTACATTAGAATCCTGCATTTCTGATTCATGTATCCTGCATTTTTTTGTTGTGTTTTGTCTTTTGTTAGTTGAGTTATCTGCTCAAGAGATTTGAAATTTGCCAATTTAAATAAACCAATAAAGTCAAATTAAATGGTTGCTTTTATTAAATATTTTAATTTTCACTGCGCTGAGTTACCTTCAAAAGTGATTCAAAATTTGGACCAAGGATTTGACAATCCCGCATTTTTATGTTCAGGTTCTGAATTTACATTATGATATCTAGGAGTTTAGGATGGCCTGAGAGCCAGGGGGGATGGTGACAGCGGACGTGGCTAATAGAGGGATCCCCTCAGATGCAGGGCAAGCCATGGGTGGACATTTCATGTTTGAAGAGTGGGTGCAATACTTTAGGGTGAAAACCCCAGTGGGGTACTCTAATGTGCATGTCTTCAGGCGCTTCCTGGGAACTTTAACCAGCTCTTCAAAGATCAGAGGGACTTTGTATCCCAGAATAGAAAGGTCACCATCTTTTAATTTTTATTATCCCATTATATTCCCTAAGGTCTGGGTGCCAACTAAGAGATTATAACTCTTGTTCTCCAAGACAACTGCTGGCGCAGCTAGGAGAAGCTTGCCAAACCACATTGGTAGAGCAGAGTATGCCCCTATGGCGCGGGTCATAGACAGTCCAGCCGTGCCATATGACTGGTGATAATTGAGGTTGGGGGAAAGTTTGAGTTTCTTCACAAGTTTGGAGGAGACAACGTTGACTGGCAAGCCAGTGTCTAAGATGGCCTTGATCTTCACTTTTTGAATGAATATTTCTACTCAAGTGGTAGTGCAACCAAAGGGTGGGAGGACAGCCAAAATATCCTGAGCCTCTGCTAGTTCCTTATCCCACTTCTCAATCATGTATCTTAATCCTGGGAACTCCTTATAAATAGTTTGGAGAGAGAGCAAAATGAATACATTCTTGAAGACAGCGTCAGCAACTTCAGCAGCTTCTTCTGATGACTCCACTAGCACAGGTGACCTCTTAGCTTGAGTGAGGTAGGGGCAAGAGACAACTTCTTTGGCCTCAGGAAAAGTCTTAGTAGTTGTTGTAGTCTTCCCTGATTGTAGTTTGTAGAGGACTGCAATGGTTTCAGGGACAGATAGAACAGAGTACCTATACGCATCAGGGTCCTTGACGTTGGAATCATCCAGGTTAGAGTTATCAGAGATATTGTGGAACAATAGGAGGATAGGGGGGATCCTTATTATCAGCAGGCTTGGAGTCAGTTATAGAGGGAGGGATTGAAAGAGACTGGGAAGAATTGTCAACCAAGAGCGTCTTTGCCTCTAGGTTGACTGTTCTTTTCCCGCCTGCTCTTTCAGATCAGCTCCTTCAACCTGTGGGTTGGTGCAGACTTGAGAATGGTGACCTATCTGACCACAGTTGTGTCAACCTTGGCATCAAGGAGGATTTTGCGAGCTCATGGTAAGAATGCAAGGACCACAGGAAGACAAACCAGAGTTAGAAGTAGCTCAACCTTCCCTAACAGCTGCTCCAGAATGGGTAAGGTGCATGTCCTGCAACAGCGTCTTTATGCTCTTCATGGAGGAAAGCATAGCCTTATGGGCTTTGAAGTGAAGGCACAGAAGCTGGTTAACCTTGAGAGCTTGAGCGCAAGCCATGTAAGCTTCATGAGCTGTCAATTGTCTACTTGTTATCAGTTGCTGTCCTTCCATGTAGAATCTGTCTGCAAACTCAGCTAGTGTCTCTTTAGTCTTGAAATAAATATGCATAAAAGCGTCCTTTTTTACTTCCAGGATAAGGTCACCATCAAACTTGTCTATCAAAAGCTGCTTCATATCTTCCCACGTCTCAATGGTGGGTAGTTCAGGCACCACTACCTCCTGGCAAGTCGGATGTAAACAGGTCAGAATATGTTCTTTCTTAACTTTGTCTGATGCTTGTCTCATGGCAGTTTCATAAATAGTTAGGAAAGCTGCAATGGTTGAGGTTTTGGGATTGAAGACTTGCTTAAAGGTAGGCTTGAAATGTGCTTCAGGAGTTGGACCACCATTATTGCTGTCAAGTACATTTATGTGCAGGGAAAATTCTGCTTCAGATTCAGAGGGGGGTTGTCTAGCCCATAGCTGTCAAACACTCTCCTCAAGGGTCATCAGGGTCTCAGCAGCACGGACAACCTTATTGTTAGCTAGAGTGGTCTGGCGCTCAGTAACATCTAGGTGTTGGACTTTGGAGGTTACTACTGTGGAGAGCTCAGCCAGTCAAGAGGTAAGGGATGGCCCCACTGAGAGGCAAGGGGCAAACCTGTCATTTACTGAGTCAATCAATTCACTCATCTCTTGTACATCTCTATCCAGCTCAGTATGATCCTGCTTCAAGTGATCCACCTTGTTAGCTAGGGCAATTAGTTCCCTAGCGCATTGGATTTGAGGGGCTCCTGATAAGCCAGGGCAGCAACCATCTTTGTCAACAACCCCAACTTGACTAGCAACAGTTGCTACCATCTTGCGTAAGGCAGCAAGTTCCTGCTGTAGCTCAGCAACTTGAGCAGTCAACTCAAGCACCTGGGGGTCAGGTTGAGGTGCCTCAGCAGGACGTCCTTGACTGCAAGTAATGTATGTAGCTCTCAAATAGCATCCCATATTCTCTTCTCTCAATCTGCCAAGTGATCAGAAGGGGGAGAGGGTGGAACATCTGGCTTGGGCGTGGCTAATTCATTCACTTGACTCTGGAGTTTGGCTATGGCAGCAGCAGTGGCAGCTCTCTCTTGATCAAATGCTGTACTGAGCTCATTAAGGCCGTTAGCAGCAAGGTCTGCTACCTGCTGTAGTTGCTCAAATGAATACGTGCTGAATGCATTGATCTGCCATACAAGTCAACCAAAGTTGGTAGATAAGCGTTCAAGGTGGAATCTACTTGAGTTTGACAGGGATGTTCTATCTGGTGAAACTCATGTAGACACTCCCTGATGTATTTGGGGATGAACTGGCGTATTTTTTCAATAGAATTAACCAAACGGGCCTGGGAGATGACAGAGTTGCGCTGATTGTCAGATACCAAGGAAAACAGGGAGTGGATCCACTGTTGATAGGCAGCAAACTGATCCCATTGAAGAGTAACAGTTGCTTGTAGAGACGAGATTTCTTGGATGTGGAGCCCCAACACCATCTGATGGTGGTCCAAGGCAGGCTGCACAAAGGATGACAGTAAGTGCTCAGTGGATCCAGCTGCTGAGAGGGGATGCTGTGGAAATTGAGGAGCCACAATTAATTTTTAGTATTCAGCCTGACTGAACTGCAGCTGAAGGCAAGGGATGGCTCCTTCACAGGCTATCCCAAGGGCTACTGCCATGACTTGTTCTAAGTCAGGGGTACCCATGGGGTAAGCAGCTAGGCAGGGACCATTCCCAAGGTTTAGTACAGTAGGGACAATAGGTGGGTTGGCAATATCTTCCTCAATAGGAGGGCTAGTAATTTAAGGTGAAGTTGGCTCTTGTATAGGCAGAGGCAAAGGACCTGAAAACGTGGATGCAAAAGGGATAACCAAGGGGCTTACAGCCCCTGTAGTGAGCACCATTTTTGTTGTGTTCTGAGGCGCGGCACAGATACACAACAGGAAATCCTAACCTTAGGATTGGATTTGTACTAAGTCTTGGTTAGATGACAGGGAAGGCTATGTGATTACCTTGCAGCCCTGGAAGAATAATCTCTGCTAGTTGTGGCTTGAGAGAGGCGCAGAAGTACTGGAAGACACAAAGACAAAAATGTGAATAGAACTTAATTTTATTGGTGAAATAGGAAAAGGAATATATAGTGGTTGATGATACCACAAAACACTACCAGGACGGTAGGATCACTTGCCACCAGCATGAGTGGGACAAGTGAGTTGCACAGAGTCAAGAAACCAAACAATTGTATTTCCTGATTCAGTCGTTAGCTCATTTTGAGAGGCAAAAGCAAAATTGAGGGATTTGTCTTTGAAATGGCCCACCAAAGGCAAAATTGACACGTGGTGAATAGCAGTATTCACAACATATAATAAACAAGATAAATGGGAAGATTTAAGAGAAGAATGATACTTTATTTGATTTTAATAGATAGTAATATATAGTATCATGAGAAGCCACATGTTGTTCATGTACGTCATGATAATCATGAGGCTTATCTGAGTAGTGTTCCTCTTAAGTCACAAGGTTTACTCAAGTTGTGTTCCATTTAGGATCTGGATTGTGTGATCCCTGTAATAAGTGGTTGAATGATAGGAGTGCCACTGACTTATTTATTAGACAGTGAGCCATTTAGTGACTCATTTGATGAACTCCTTAGGGTGTTAATTCCCCGAGAGGGAGTAATCAAAGATGTTGCAACAATATTAAATATTTCAATATTAAATAATTCACAATTAAATAAAAATATTAAAATTTTAATATTACTATTTCAATATTAAAATTTTTAATTTTAAATATTTCAATATTGAATAAATCACAATTAAATAAAAATAGTTAAATTTTGAATTTTTAAACTTTAATAAATAAATTTTAAGATTGATACTTATAATTTTACTTTTAATATTTTAAGATTGTTTTAAATTTTAATAGGTAAATTATGATAGTAATATATCTAAATCTATTACAAGACATTATTTATAGTTGCAACCACGTCCAAATATTAAAAAATAAGTTAAAAATGTTTTTATTTACTAGCTTGTTGCTATGGGTTTATTTATTACATAGATAAATAACAAGAATTAAATTTATCTGGATCATACGGCCCGCTCCACTATTGTTCTAAACAAGTGATTGTTTAGAACTCAAATTACCTTTCCCTTGTAATATGATTTGATAAACACATTTGATATGCTTGACCCGCGTCCTAGGTACTAATTAGTAAGCAATACATGAAAATCATTGGTTTCCGTGTTATGTGGCTATAGTGGCTCTGAAATAACAAGGATCAGATGATGACCTACAAGGTCCAATTTGTGGCTTAAAAAAGCCAAAGTACCAACAAGGATTCACAATTGTTTAAATAAAATTAATCTATTTCTATTTTTTTTAATTTATTTATTTGTTAGTGCAACAGTCAATATAATATTCAGTTCATTATAATAAAAATATATTCCTCTTACCTAGTATACTTAATTTTACTTACCTTTTCTATCTATTCTTATGTGTCTATAATACATACAAATGTCATGTCATTATAACATGTAGTATTATTTTCAAGCCCCATTAAAAACAAAATAAATAAAAATAAAAATAAATAAAACCCAGAGCGCCCATTTATCTGATTAGCTCAGAGGCCAGGGCTTTGGGGAGGAAGGGTTCTGAGTGCTTGTAAAAAGCTGCCACCACATCAGGTGCATTGCAAATTGACTGACCTCAAGGATGTTGAAGAGATCCTTGGTGTCCTGAGGGAGGCCTTTCTTCAACTTATTTTTGATCCACCCAAAGACCTCCTTAATTGGATTCAGGAATGGGAAATATGGGGTGAGGAAGAGGAGTCTCATTGGACAATCAGCAAGGCGGTGGCTGAAGGTGTGGCTATTCTTGTCAATGGGTGAAAACTCAGACACAACCAGATCCACTTTATGGAGCCCAACATTATCCAACACAACAATGTTGGTTGTACTGCAGTGATTGATCCAGAGACACTCCTTGACAACTTGGAGAAAATTGAGAAAGGTCCTGCTATTGTGGGAACCCTTGATCATCTGATACTGGTCTAAACTGCGAGTACCAAGAAGAGCAACCATTGAATAGGTCTGGGAATGAACAGCTGCACAATGGGCTACGCCGTCCTTGAACCCCTTCTTGACCCACCCATGCCTAGACCTGAGTGAGGAGGAAAACAATGATTTGTTGATATAGAAGAACTGGACATTCCCAGTCTCCTTTAGTGCCAGATATGTCTTGGCATAAATGTGTCAATCCTTGATGGTCTTTTCACTGTTCTTATTATACAGCAAAACTCCCAGTACTTTCCAGGAGAAGCCCAAATCAACCATTGTTTTGTATACAAGGGTTTTGAAAACAGAAAGCCCAAACTCTGTGGCAAGCATTGATTGGACAGCAAGTGTGTCCAGATGGCAATCCTTGGCTACCCACTGTTTGATTGCATCAATATGAACGGGCTGAAGGAGTTTGGGCTGTCTTTTTGCCTTAGTGGATTTGGCAATTTGCCTGGTATTGCCATACTTGTTGTTGATGTTGGAAACTTATCTGGAAGTGACACCAAATTGGGACGCAATATCTCAAACTGCCATTCCCCCATTCAAGAAGTTGAGGAGAGCTTCACACTCACTATCTGTCAACTGATGCTGGCCCTTGGCAGGTACCGCGGCATCCTAGCTAGCAGGCTTGACACAGGGGATTGGGACCTTTGTGTAGAAGGTGGGATCATGCTTGATTGCGCTGGCGCTGTCAATGGTTGAATACACAATAGGTGCAGATGGCTCAACAGTTGTGGCCAATGGCTGATAGGAGGTATCAAAAACGCAAGGGCAGGAAGTAGCAACTCTTGGATCCAGAGTGTGGGGCCGGGTGACAACTAGGTACACAGTGGAGGTGTAAGTAACCTCAGTGTTCCCGGTGACCCTGGTGTAGGATACTTTGGTAGCAGGCCTTGAGAGCGGCTTCTATCTATGATTCAGGCTGTGTGATCTGGCTTGGGATGCAGGAGGTGGTTGGCTGGCAATAACACCTTGGGAGGCCTGTGTGTTGATCTTACTCCCCTTGAGTTGGGTTCTGGGTCTGTTCTTGGACCTTCTGGGACGCCCTCATGGACAGGCTTCCCTGCAGGCTGGTGCAGGAGCTGGTTGGGAATGCAACTGAAAGTCCATAAAAATAAAATAAAAAATATATTTTAGAATAAATATGTATTTATTTGGATTTATTGATTTAGTTGTGAGTAGTTATTTTCTCTTGAGTTAGCTTTGAATAGTAACAGAATTTTTATATCCGTGATTTGAAGTATATAATATTGTATCCTTTCTGTTTTTGGATAATTTAAAAGTTTAATCACTTTTTATGTCTAAACATGGTTATTGAGATTGAATTTTTCATTTGATTTTAGTTGTGGTGGAGCTTCTTGATTTGGGTTGGTGTTTCCTAGTGTGCTTACTGTACATTAAATTTGGATTTCAGTTCCCGCAATTAATATCTGAGTTTACTAGTGGCATTCAAAAGTGATTTGAAATTTGGTTCATGGATTTAAAAATCCTGCAATTCCAAAAAAATATAGTAAACTTAATGAAAATGGTTGATGGATTTGAACACTTCAAATTTGATTCCAGTTAATTCATTTTGTCCATTGAAAATATGCTGTTTGACTTGAACTTTTCAAAGTGTCTATGAGTTCCCGCATTTTCAAATATTTAAATAAAAATACAAATAATTCAATTAAATTGAAAAAAGGCCATCCTGCAAAAGTTATTCAAAATTTGGACCAAGGATTTGACAATCCCCTCATTTTTACGTTTAGGTTCTGAATTTACAGTAATTTTATTTAATATTTTAATTTTCACTCAGCTGAGTTACCTTTAAAAGTGATTCAAAATTTGGACTTAGGATTTGACAATCCCGCATTTTTATGTTTAGGTTCTGAATTTACAGTATGTGCTTTAGTTGTGGGCATAACTTAGAATAATTTGATTGTTTTCTATTTGCCAGGCTTTAATCTCCATACATGCTTATCTTTTTAATTTATAACAAAAAGCACAGAATTAAAAGCCATTACAATTAAAATCTTTTTTAACAGTAATGATAATTTAATTCTTTAAGGTTTTTATTTTTTGGCAAAGAATATTTTTAAAGAACATTTAAAAATAAAACTTTAATTATATACAGAAAATGCAATTACATTAAAACATCCTAATTGTAATATGATCTTTAGCAAAGCATTGACTTGTATATAGAGATTTTATAGATTCAGATTGATATAAGGCAGCTAGTTGGATCAAAAAGAACTTAAATTTCCTTTAACTTAACACCATATAAAAAAGCTAAACATAAGCCATTCTAGCAGTTTCTCTGTGATCTATATTGTTCTAGTAGTTAAACCTGTCAAAATAGCTTACAAAGTAGAAATTTAAAGCTCTAAGCTAATTGAAAATAAAATACAACTAAAAAACTGATTATTTAATAGATAATTAAATAGTGTAAGTGATATTTAATTCTTTAGGATATGTTTAACATAAATAACAAAAGTGTTACTTGGAATAAAAAAGACTTAAAATCAGACAATAAAAAATAATTGTAAAATATTTTGGTAAAAGCAAATTATACTTACCAACCCAGGATCTGCTTTGGAGCAATGACCCAGGGTCTGAAACTTAGGTTAGTAATATGACAATTGAAAGTCTTACCTAATCCAAGATCTGATGCTGACATAAAAGTTTTTATAAAAAAGATTAGTGATTAGAGAAAAACTTACCCAGCCCAAGATTGGCTTCAGGGCAAAAGTCTGGTTTTTAAAATCTAGGTTGGTAATTTAGTGATAGTGAAAACAACTTACCCACCCTAAGATCTACTGTAGACTAAGTCTATCTAAAAGGAAACTTGTCAGTAAGCCAGTCATAGGTAGAGGCGTTGGGCGGCTTGGGGTGATGTGCAGCTGAGCTGGTGGGTAAGGCCCACCATAGAATGGGTGCTAACTTGATAATGTAAGATACAGATTGCCCAAGTAAGGACCAGGGTCCGGAGTTGGGGACCATGGAATCCACCAATCCTGTCAAATTAATGTAGAGTACTCCAAACAGTTGGGTAGAGGTGGTCTCGGCTGCAGTGGTAGGTTCCAGTGGGTGGTCTGGTCTTGGGGTCAATGGTGGAGTCATGGGAACAAAGTACGCTGGTAGGTAGTTGTGCTTGTCCTTGAACAATAAGGGCGGTATCTTGATCCTCTTTCCTTTGTGTCCTATGGATTTGGTACTTCTAGTCCTTGCCAATGGGTTGTCAATGAGGATGGTTTCCAAGCCGTACTCCAAGTAGGCCAGGTTGGGCGGGTATTCAGTAAAGTGCACAGGTCCAAAGGGGGCTCCTGGGAGACGGTATAATGCCTGGGGCGGTTTGGCAGGTTGGTCTCTAGAGGGGGCGGCAGCCTGGTTGTCTACTTGGCCAGAATTAAGATGAAAGATCACTAAGACTAGGTAGGGTAGAATTTGCTCAAGCCAAAGGTTCATAAACTTTATTATCAAAAATAAAGATGTGGTCATCACCATACCACCGGGGTTTTTATACCATGGGACTTTGCTTCTTCAATTTTTGCAGGGTTCAGGTTTGCAGACAAGGCACTGGCGGGGCATGGATCTTGGCTTAGAGTCTTGAGGGCAGCAGATCCAGGTTGTGCCTGCTCTGGAAAATATAATTGGCAATTCTTTGTTCTGCTGCCACTGTTCACTATGTCACTTGAGTAGTTCAATTGTACTACCCTTTCTGGACAGAAGGCTATCAGTTGCTGGTGATCATTGGCAGAGTTAAAAATAGTTTTTTTTAACCTCCTTAAGGCAAGCTGCAACTTCTGCATAGGTTTGGATCTTTGGTGGCTCAAGGTTGGCATCAATCTGGCAACCATTCAGGGAATTGTCCTTGGGAGACTAGCAGGTCTTGGAGTAACGTGTCAACTCAGGTTTGCAATTTAGCAAGTGGGTAGGTTCCTGTCCACTTTGTATGACTTGAGTAGTCTTTGGAGGGTCAGGGTTTGATTCTAGGGTTTCCAATGTTGATTTTGAAACTCTGGTATTGGCTCTTGGCAGGTTGGTAGTAGGTCCTTCCCCACCCTCTGTTAGCCAGGTTACATTTCCTTTGTAGGTATGGGTCTTCATTGGCACCAGTTTGGCAGAAGACTGGCAATAATTCAGGGAATCCTCTGTAGTAGACCAGCAGGTTGTGGAGCAATTTAACAATTTGAGCCTGTGACTTAAAGGCTTGGCGGGTCCTGGACTGTCCTGGAGGGTTCAATCTGCCTTCAGGGAACTGGGGTTCAACTCTTGGGTTTTCAATACAAGTATTGAAATGTCATTCATGAAAAAACTAAGGTTAGTATTTTTAAGAAAGGGCTTACCTGAAATGCAGTTTGATTGAAAAATATTAGTGATTAAAACTTTGCTTACCATTCTCATATTTAACTTCAGGGCAAAAATTTTAATTTTTAATCCAGGTTAGTAAACTTGATGAATAAATAACTTACCCACCCCAAGATCTGCTGTGGATCAAGTCCATTTAAAAGGAAATGAAGGTTATTATTTTTAAGGAAAAGCTTACCTGAAATGCAGAATCAAATTGAATTGGAATTGAATTAGTTTTTTTTAAATTATTACCTTTTCAAATCAAAGATAGCTTCAAAACTTTTAAAACTAAGCTTACCTTGAATATTCTTGATAATATATTCTTAAAACAGTTAGTATTATATGTATATTTTGAAGCTTACCTTTAATTTGAAATGAATCTATAGAATTTAAAGTGAAAAAGTTACTATTGTGTTTAGTGAAGGCTTACCTTGGCTTAGTAAATATAATCTAATCATCTAAGTTTTAAAGTAGCCAATCAGAGAGGATGATAGCATCTTGTTTTCCAATAATTACACTAAGTTTTTATGTTCATTTCAATTGTCTTACCTCTTATTCCAACCAGATTAATTTACATCTGCCTCTCATATTCTTTACTTTGATTGACACTGCTGCAGGTAGGGATGCCGCAAGACACTTCAAAGTGTTCAACAACCCCTCCTGCAGCAGCATCAGCTATACAAACCAAACCACACAATAGGTACATTCTTAATTGTTGTTGGCCTGCATTGAACTTAAAAATTGGACTGATTTCCCAGCCAAAAACATATAAAAAAGCTTCCTTAGCAACTCAAGCTGTTAATAAAGACAAGTGTGTACTGGTCAGCAGACTTTCAAAAGTAACAAATCATGAACAATGTGAATGATTATTTTCCTTTTAGACAGTCTGCCTAAATCTGAAACCAAGTTCCTTTCTTGGAATGCGCTTTTAATAGAACTGAAATTTAGTACAATAAAGGTAGTGCAGTTAAATAACTTTTTTATATAAAGTTAGACAATCAAAAACATATGTAAGGCTTTTTATTAACGTCAATGTTCAGGGTGAAGCAAAACTTCTGGATAGACAACATTTTGAGTTTGCCCCTGGTTATGATTAGGGTCAAGCAAAGCTACTAATCCCTGAAAATTTGTAGTGTAAGAAAGTGTAACATATAGCTGACCATGAGTGAAGGGGTCACAGGTAAGATCAAGCCCTACATAATTTAGAGACTGGCCCTAAGACTTATTGATTTTCATTGAAAACCTAGACAAATAAGAAATTGCCAGTGCTGCAAGGTAAAATGAAACTCCTGCTTCTCAAGCATTGTCAAGCAATGAATAATGTAAGATATACCCTGATAGAATCCTGAAGTAACTGTTACGTGGATTGTGTTTTGGTAAATAGTGTCAACAATGACCATTGTACCATTGCAAAGACCTTCAGAAGTATACAGGCTTCTTAACATCCTGACTGGAGCACCAATCTTTAAATTAAGATATGCTAGAGGTAAGCTGCTGCAGTTGCAGGTGTTTATAACCTCTACTGGTATTAAATCTTCAGCATCATGAATCTCTCCAGGGTCAGCAGCATCTTCCAAATAATAAGTAGTTGACACCAGGGCAAGATTCAAGAACAGTGTAGTTGATACCAATAACCTGGTTATTAGTGATAGCTAAAATAGCACAACCAGTAAAGTATTTTCCAGAAGTTTCAGGGGTAAGAGCTTGAAGTTGCTTGTGAGGATAAATGTGCTCTAAAAGCTGCTCAGTTTGGGTAACCTTTTCAATCAATGGAGGCAAGGCTAGTTGGCCATTATAGTCTGGAGCATAGCTCATTGTATGTAGACAGGTATTGTAGGCCTGATCTTGATGGGTATCATGTAAGTGCATGTTTTGATGAAGAAATAAGATTTCAAGATGTTGCCAGAGATTGGTACTTTGAATACAGGCATCTACCTGTTGAGCGCGGTTACCATTGCAGACAATTGGAAGTGTCTGTTGGAAATCTCCACCAAACAATACTGGAATGCCACCAAAAAGATGATTATTTTGACAAATATCACAAAGAGTACTCTCAACAGCCATAATTACATACTTGTGTTGCATGGGAGTCTCATCCCATATAATCAGGGTAGTTTGGTGCAGCTGATCTGCCAGCTGGGATTGAGAGAAAATCTTGCAAAAATCATTATCATCCAAGTTTAAAGGAACTTTGAAGGTTGAATGAGAAGTCTTTCCTTGAGGAATAAGAGTAGCTGCAAGTCTATTAGTGTCAGGGATCCACTCATTGGGAAGTCTCTCTCCAATCAAATGAAGGAGAGCTCCCAAGTTGAATTTGACTAGAGGGGACCCTACTGGAATCCCTATCATTAACATGTGTAAAAAGTGACCAAATAGGCGGAATCTTCCCAAGAAGGGAGTGAAGTGGTTTAGGAGATAATATATACTGGTGTACCCCAAGACCAACCAGGGGACTTGGGGTGAATAATAGGTGGGAATCAGGCTGTTTCTACGTAAGGGGCATGACGTTGATGTGGTCCAAAACAATACAAAATTGAGTCTTTTTATTTGTCAGTCAGAGTTAGTTTGGAGGTTTCAAAGTTCACATTGGCTTGCCCATAACTGACTAACACACAAAAAGTCCATACAAGGAAGATGAACTTTATGTTGTTGAAGGGGGAGCCTTTAGAATCTACTAATCAAGTGTTTAGAAGTTGAAAATATAGATTTATTGATTGATAGGAATAAGAGAAATTGTTGGAGCAATTGGCTCAAGGGGAAATATTCAGTTTAAATACTGAAGTCAATTGGGGGAGGGATCATAGAGGTTATCAGGAAATCTTGCAAGTGTAGGGTGGAAAGTATTGCTTTGCAGGCCTGCAATGCAGGAAGAAGAAGTAATTGGACTTATTGCATTGCAGTATTCTTCTACACTATGTTTCTGATGGTCTTTGGGACTTAGATGAATGATATTTCCTAGGCTTGGTTGATAGGCATTCACTGATTGGCTTGCGGGTTCCCCTGGATATTGTTTGTATTGGTTTGTGCATTTGTTTTTGGTTTGATTGGCTAGTGGGGAGTGTTTGGAGCTATGGTTAAATGCACTTTCACTGTTGTTGTTGTATTCTTCATCAATTGCTTGGGTTTTTGATATTAATGTAGAATTTATATTATTTCTCTGATTAGAGCTTTTGCTTTTGCTCTTAGATTTGTTTTTGGTTTCATCCTTATTAGTGCATTCACTAATTGTTTTTGAACATGTTTTTGAACCAATTTGATTAAAAAAACAACTATCACTCTTAATTTTATTTTCTGCATTTGTAATGCTCTTTTAGTCTTACTGATTATGTCCATTTTTCTAGGGTTTGAAGTTGATTTTTTGAAAGGGATAGAATCCCTTACAAGTAGAGGCAACACATAACTTTCATATCCTGATTCCAATAGTGAGCAGCAAGAGCATTATATAAAAATGTTTTGCCTGTACCCCCAGCACTCTGAAGAAAGAAGTGAGACCAGTGAGGGTTGACATTAATCTTGCGGGCAATATGGTTAAAAACTTCTTGTTGCCCTTCATTAAGCTGCCCATCTGTAATAACAGGTTAGAAATTTGGAGGCTCATATCCTTGGCCTTGATCTTTTTGGCCTTCCCAGGCCTCATCATAAGGGGGAAAATCAAATTCATTTAAGGTACAGCTGTTGTAACTGTGCTGTTTTAGCAGAGTTACATGGGGAAAAATATTTAGAAGATATATAATAATCTTTATTGTGAGATAGTGATTATATAGTTCATGTGAATCAAGGATAACAGGAACATGATTGGTGATCACACGGCTGGATGGAAGAAGGGGGTGGCTTGATCCTTATAATGAGTCAAGCGCCAAAACAAGGTATTCACAAGGGCAAATCATCATCTGTTCATGTTGTTGGATTTGGTAATTTGAGTTGACTTCCTAGTCTGGCTTCAAGTGACCAGATAATTGGATTGCGGGTCACAAACCCACTTGGTTGGAACCTTGCTAGCAGGTCAAGCCTGTGGTTTTGACACACACACCCCTAAATGAAGGTTGGCCTCCTCTGGGGGCAGGTTGTCAGGGAGGTTGTCAGGAGCCCAGGCGCTGTATTGAACTAGTTGCTGTTCTGTGTAGGGCAGGTTGGTCTCTTGTTGTTTCTGTCTTGCTTTGCAGGGTTGTAGGCAATCATGGTGTAGGGTCTTGTCTTGCTTACGTTTTCTAAGCCCTTGCACAAGGTAAGTGTTATTGTTGTTTACCTTCAGAATGATTGCTGGCCCCACTTTCTTGGGTTGCAGCTTGCTCTTGTCAACATTCATGACCCATACTTTGTTCCCAACTTCATGTCTATTGCAGATGGGGACAAATTTCTTTCAGATGTTCATTCTCCTTTGCTGTTTGCTCACTGTTAGCCTTTATTACTTGAGTGTCTGAGCGTTGAGGGACTTCACTTGGAATTTCCAGTTTGGGTCCTGTCAATGCTTGAATGATATTTGGCTGTGTGCTGTATACCAGTTCAAATGGGCTTTTTAAAGTGGATCTGTTCACTTGGGTTTGACACACAAGTAGTGCAGTCAGTAGCTGCTTATACCAGTCTTCAGGTCTCCTGGCAGTGAGCATGGCTAAGGCTTGCACAAGGCTACCATTAAGCCGCTCCACACGTCCATTGGCCTGTGGGTAGTATGGCGTTGTCACAGTGTGCTTGACCCCATTTTTGGTGAGGTATACATTGGTGTCTTCAGAGGTCAATTCTTTGCCTTCATTGGTTATTAGAAGTTCTGGCTTTCCAAACTTGCTGATTATCTCTTTGCCAATAAATTGTCAAATGTCATTGCTGGTGTGTACCTTCACTGCTTGGGCTACTGGCCATCTTGTTGCAAATTCAATGGCGGTGATGATGTATTTCTTGTCATTGTGTTTTCCTGGCATGGGACCAACAATTTCAAGAGCCCATACTTTAAAAGGTAGTTGTGTATGGATGGGAAATACCAACTTTGGCGGGGTTTTGCTTTTGGCAAACTTTTTGCATACCTCATATTGGTCTAGAACTTCTTGAACATTGTAATATAAGGTTGGCCACCAGGCCTTATGTTTAAGGAACTCATATAGGTTTTGGATCTTGGTATGTCCTAGGTCCCTGTGATAATGTAGGATGGTGTCAACTTGCTGATGTGTGGGAATGTATGAAATGGTTGTGCTGTCTGTCATCTTTCTGTGTAGGGTCCCATATACGTCAACAAAGAGGTGCTCATTCTTGATGACTGTTTCCTTGGTTATGTTGGTGGTGCCAGGGGGAAACCCTTGTCCTTTGTTTGTAACACTAAGAGGGGCCAGTCTGAGTCAAGCCCATTCTCTCCTCTTGAAGCATGGACATACAGGCAGGACAGGGCGTCTGCCATGGCAAGCTTGGCCCCAGGTTTGTACTGGATGAGCATATTAAATCTCTCTAATAGTTCCATCCACTGCGCTTGGCGGCACAACAGATTTGTGTGAGTTTTGAAATAGATGAGTGACTTGTGATCAGTTAATGCTGTAAATTCTTCCTGCCGTTCTAGGTAACAGCGCCATTTGACTAGGAAGTGTATGATGGCCAACAGTTCTTTGTCATGGATAGGGTATCAACACTTGCCATTTTTCAACTTTTGCAATTCATAAGCTACAGGCAGGAAGTCACTGTCATTATTTTTGATTTGTAGTACTCCCCCAATAGACGCATCTGAGGCGTCAGTTTGCATTTGGTATTCTCCATCACGTTTGGGGTATTGCAGGATGGGAGCTGTTGTGAGCTTCTCTTTGAGGCGTCTAAAACAGAGGTCACATTGGGGGGTCCACACAAACTTAGATTTGGCGCCTGTTATGGCAGATAAGGAGGCAGTCAGAACGCCACAGTCAGGTATGAAGTGCCGTACATAGGCCACCATTTCCAAGAAGGTGCAGAGTTCCAACTTATCCTTGGGTGGTGAAATCTTGCAGATGGTCTGTATCTTTTGACTGTTGGGTTTGATGCCGTCTTTTGAGACTATGTGTCCCAAGAAGGGTAGTTGCTCACAGAAGAACTGGCACTTGGAGGGTTTGGCCAACAGTTTGTGTTGTGCCAAGGTAGCAAAGACTGCCTCTAGGTCTTTGTGGTGTTGTTTCACCAAGGGGCTGTAGACAATAATATTGTCTAGGTACACTAGGGCGTGCTTGCCTATGTGGGGCGCAAATACTTTGTTCATGAAGGTTACAAAGGTGGATGGGGCATTGGTCATGCCAAAGTTGAGCACCACATATTTGTAGGAGCTGTATTTAGTGTGGAAGGCCGTTTTGGGAATGTCCTCCTCCTTAATACACATCTGATTGTAGCCTGCAGTTAGATCAATCTTGGAGAAGACTGTGGCTCCTCCCAAAGCATCAAATAGGTCATCAATCAGTGGCAGTGGGTAACAATTCTTAATGGTAACTTTGTTTAGGGCGTGGTAGTCTGTGACCAGATGTAAGGTACCGTCCTTCTTAGCCACAAAGAATACGGCAGCCCCAAAGGGAGACTGTGAGGGGCAGATAAGTCCTTTTTCCAACGCCTCCTTGAGGTAGGCGCATAAGGTGTTATCTTCATTTGGGATCATCCTGTAGATAGGGCGTGCCTTGGGTACAGCCCCCTTGAGTTGGATGGAGTGCTGGATGTGTTTCTCAGGGGGTAGCCCAGGTAGCGCTTCCTTGAAGATTTCTGGATGGCAGGCCACAATTTTGCAGTCCTGAGGTGTGGAGGTATCCTGGTGATATTTGAAATGTATGATCTTGTACTGTCAGGAGTCCCAGTCAATTGCCTTCAAGTTTTCCTTCTTGTCCAGGGTCTCTGTGATGCGTACAAAGACGTGGTTGCGTAGCAGTTGGTCCACAGAGTCAGGGTAGATCTGGTGGTTGACGCCTTCACGCTTGATGGTCAACACTGAGGTTGCCCAGTCTATATGAGGATTGTTCTTTTGCAACCAGTCTAGTCCCAGCACAATGTCAAACTTTGGGAAGTCAATGACGAGACCTTGGATGGTGAAGTGGAGGTTCTCAAGCATGACAGAGAAGGGGTAGTTTCCTTTGTCACAGCAATTAGGTGTTTGTCAGCCAGGACCACATTTTTAATCCGCAAAGGATTAGTGGCCAGCTTGAACTTATCCACAAAGCTACTGTTGACTAGGGTTCAGTCTGTGCCCAAGTCCAGGAGTGCTGAGCCTGTGTAACTGCAAAAGCAGAAAGGATAGGACATCAATTTATTGGGATGTCTGGCAATGGTGTACAGTACTGGGTCCTTTGAGGGCACTTGGATCATTGGACATTGGTCTACGTCCTTGGGTTGGTATTCATCATTGGGCGAGTCAGGAGTTGCGTGGGAGGAGCTTGGCTTGCTTAGTGCTCTCCCCGGGCTTTTCCCTCATCTTGGTTGCCTTGTGCGGCAGTGACACAGAAATGAGTACGGTTTGACTGGCCATTGTTTCCATTTCCATGCCCATTTGAACCCATAGGTTTGTGGTTGGTGTTGTTCCCATTGCCTCCAGGAGGTGGTTGAGAGAAGCGCCTGCCTGGATGGGAGTCCTTGGGTCTTTCTTGTTTCCCAGTTTGTGCCTTATGCAGTGTGTTGGATGTTTGCTCCGCTTTCTCCACTTCATAGTACAGGCTTTGCAGGTTGGTCACCTGATCCAGGTTCACATGTCTCATCACGTGTGACTTAAGAGCGTTGTAGTACATGAGGTGTATGGCTGGGGTGTCAAAGGCCATGTTGGATGTGCACAAAGACAGAGTTTCTTGTAGGCACGGGTGAGTTCCTTTATGGTGCCTGTCTGGGTCAGGTTTTTTACTTGGTGTATGATCATGAGTGCTGTATCTTTAAGCACAAATATTGCCAGGAAATCTTGCTTAAAGGTATCCCAGTTCTTGTTGGTGTGCCCTTCATGTCACTTGTTGCACCAGGTGCCAGCGTCATGGGTCAGGCAAATAGAAATTTCTGCAATCCAAAACTGCTGTGGGCATTCCATCTGAGCCAGCTTGCTCTGAGCGGACTGGATCCATGTGGCAGTGTTGTTGTTGTTGGCCCTGGAAAAGGGTTCCAAGGCAGCGCTTTGTAGTATTTGAGCTACATAGGCAGGCATGGTGGTTTTGTTGGTCGGTTGCGGCATTGAGGAGGGGGCCTGAAAAAACCTTGTGCAGATATGGCGTTGAAGGTGGGTAGAGGGATCACTGTGTTTTGGTACATGACAAAGCCATTGGGTATGGCAGTACCAGGAGTGTACGGAGTCCAGTCAGGCAGGAGGCCAGACATAATTCTGTCAAGGATTTGTTTGCTGCGGCGTGTGCAGGCAACAGGCGGAATTTTTCAATATAAGGTAGGATGGAGAACCTACCTGTGCTACCAATGTTGTAACTGTGCTGTTTTAGCAGAGTTACACAGGGAAAAATATTTAGAAGATAGATAATAATCTTTATTGTGAGATAGTGATTATATAGTTCATGTGAATCAAGGATAACAGGAACATGATTGGTGATCACACGGCTGGATGGAAGAAGGGGGTGGCTTGATCCTGGTAATGAGTCAAGCGCCAAAACAAGGTATCCATCAGGAAGGATCATCCTCTGTTCATGTTGTTAGATTTGGTAATTTGAGTTGACTTCCTAGTCTGGCTTTGAGTGACCAGATAATCAGATTGCAGGTCACAAACCCGCTTGATTGGAACCTTGCTGGCAGGTCAAGCCTGTGGTTTTGACACAGCCAAACTTTTTTAACTCACAGTCAATTAAATAAAGACCATAGTCAAGGTGTGGATGTTCAAGGTTAAGAGGAATCTGGGCAATAAACTGTAAACGTTGCTCTAAGTCATCACAAAAATGCTGATGAAAATCATCCCAAATGCTATGGGCATCTCCAAGATCACCAGAAGTAAGAGCCATAACAAAAAGACAGCGCTGCATATGGCCAGAAGCAGTTTCAGCGGCTTCACAAAAAGCAACTCTCCAATACTTATCATCTCTAAGAAGACCCAAGGCAACACATGCTAGCTTATTACTTTGATAGGTTGCCCTGGTATCACCTTCACCCACTGTGTGTAAATCAGCAAAAGATGCACAGCCACGCTGAATAGTTAAGAGAAGATGGACAAAGAACCACTCACCCTGATTCAGGCTGGCATTATACATGCAGCCAAACTGGCTTCTTTGCTGACGTCTATGCCAGGTGCGTCTTTGTAAATTCCAAGTAAAGTGCTGTGAAAACTCACTATAAAGATAGGCAAGACCATCAGTATTCTGAGCATTGTAGTTCATCCATCCCATCAAGGTTATTAAGGGAGGGTTTTCAATGTGATGCAGAAAATTTGAACCTGCTTCATAGTAAACTATCTACTGATCTTTAGCATGAACTGCTAGGCAGATTATTGAGGGATACATAAAGTGATGAGGGAATTTCATCAGCTCTCACACAGCTTTAGAAGGTCCAATATAGCAACCATAAAGATGCTGTTTAGCCTCATTCCCTTGGGCATCAGGGTGGGCAGCTTTAATCTGAGCAAGGAACTGATGTCCCTCAAGTGTAGCAGTATACATATCCTCACCCTTGAAAATATACTTTAGCACATATTTGATTGGCTTGAGATTAGTACAGACCTCAACATTGATATGAGCTTTGTACTTTAAGAACAGAGCAGGGCAATATGGTACAACCCAGCTATTGCCAATCTCAATATTGTTTTGGCCATAAAAATTAGAAGGGTGAGCTAGATCTGGTTGACGGCAGCAGTAATTAGGATAACCATTTTCTGGAATGGTAGTCACTGGGGTGAAGGGCTTTGGAAAATATTTGGTACACCAGCGGCCATTTTGAAAATCACCCATGCAATGTGCATTGGGATCTAGTGCACCACAGGGAGAATGAATCATGCAACTAAGCACAATATCATAGAGAGCATTATGTTCAGGACCAAGCATGCAATCAGGAATCTCAGCCCAAATAAGCTGATTGATGTTTTCTGGCTGCTGGTAGAAATTGTTCTATGACTTTAAAAAAGAAGACAGTGACAATGTGAGAGGCCCCGCTTCTGGTACTCTATAATGCAAAAGTGAGCTTGATAAGGGCCAAAAAAAGCCTTGCTTCATATCACAGATAAGCTGTATAACTTTGATATAAAATACACAGGCAACTAAATCTGGGCAATCCATGGCTTTTTCAGTGGGCCAAAGCTCATCAGTTATCTCTTTCCAAGCACTGTTGGCAGTGAAGGTAATGAATAAGGTAAGTTTACCAAGATTTTAGACAATTGCCATAACATCTTGGTATAGTTGCTGCATATGGCGGTTTGAGCCAATATGTGAAGAAGGAAGTATGAAGCAATGGCCAATAACATCAGGATTCCGTTCAGCATCTGCTTGGGTATAGTAATTGGTCATTGTATTATAGACCTCTGCTCAGAAGGTGTGCTGGTTGTTCTTGATATACCAAAGTCTGAGCATATTGCATGAGGCCCAAGCATCAACCAAAAATTGTTGAAAAAGGTGCCAGGCATAGAAGAGCACCTTTGGCTGAGTATTTTGTAAAAAGATGTGATAGCAATAGTACTCCCAGATGCTTATGTTTTCTGCTGCAGTAAGATTATTGTGAACATTTACCAGGTCATAATGATAGCCCAAATCCCCCGTTGGAAACAAAAGGACATAGTGTGTAGGCATATAGATGGCTACAGAAGAATTAATGTGGGTAAGTGTATGGTTGCAATTGTGCAAAAGTACATGGCAATGGTTACGCTCTGTAGCCTCCAAAGTTGCAAAGTTGGGAGGTAAAAGAGCTGCAATCTGAGCTCTTTCAGGCAGATTATAAACATTCTGGTTGGTGCTGGATTCAACTGTTAAATTTAGGTTTGGTTGAAGATAAGCAACTTCATCAGGATGCTCAGTAACATAATTCTCTATCAGCTCAGTGACTGTTTGATAAAGTGGGATAAAGGGGTTAACCTCCCTAAGCAAATGGATCATTATTTTAGGGATTGTGCCATTTTCTAATGCACATGCTGCTCAAGTTGCAGCATAACACAGTTTGATTTTGAAAAAGTAACTAATTACACATTTTATATTTAAAACATTAATAACTCAATGAAAAATTAATATTTTTTTACATTGTAAACTATCAAAATGAAGCTAATGATCCCATCTTTCTATTGGTGTAAAAATTTTAATATGTATACTATATTGAATTTTAAAGCAAAAGCAATTCAGAGGAGCATATGTCAGATTTTATTACATGATTCTATCTAATGATATAAAGTAGATCACTTCAAAGCTAATAAAAACTCTTTTTTAATATAAAAGTATCTCTTTTATTTAGCTAAATTAAAGATAAGATTGAGAGCTTTATTTTTGCATTTTATTTTATTTAAAAAGCTCAATTATTTAGGATTTTATGGCAGTTTGAAGTTAGGATGTTTTTATCACTGTTTAGATTAATTTTAAGATTCAAGTGAGCTTTGAACCTCAAATTAAGCATTCTTTAAATAGAACTCTTTAATATTTTATTATTTCAAAAATATGCAGAAGAGTTACAGTTAACTGAATACATCATTTTAATTGATTTGCATTGATTACAAAGAGGATATGATGTAATAATGATGCTTAGCTGCTTCACATATATCACTTGTGCATGAAAACTGGGTATTTAATTAATTCTACAAATATAAATTCAAGTTCAAACTATAGTAAAAGCTATCACACCATTTCTTTCAGAATGGTGTCATTTAGCTTGGTATATAAGAGCTAAAGCACCACAAAGCTTCTAATCCAAAAGACCTCATTCAAAGGCCACATTCTGATCAGAACTACTCCATCATTAAGGCACATTTCAGAGATCCAACCTAATTACAGATTCAAAATACTACCATGTCCTCAGTTAAATTTACTTCTGCCATGCTACCCTTTTTTTCCTTGGGAGCTTCAACAAAAAGAGAAATAATTGCAATGTTAAAAAAGGCATTCCTCTTTATTGCAGGTGATGATCTTGATAATTTCATCAAGCACTTCCTTACTCAAACTGAATTTGGGAGATCTCAGTTCCTGCCAACTATTCAAAATCAAAAAAGTAATGAGTTTATTGAAAACTTAAAGGATCTCATGAAATCTTCTCCTCAAAAGCATCTTCCAGCCTTACAATCTCTGGTTACTTCCAGTTACTCTTTAAAAGAGCTTAATGATATGGGGTTTAATATAACCAAAAGTGAGTTTAGATACTCAAGAAAAATATATAAAAATAAAAATGTAAGCTTAAACAAAAAAAGCCAAAAAAAACAATAGCTATTCATTAAAAAAAAGAAATAACTAAAAAAATAATTAAAAAATTGCTGGAAAATTCTTTTGAAACAAGCCAGTTTACAAAAAAAGTGCCTGAAAAAATTTATAAAGATATAGAAAAAGAGATGAGTAATTACTCAACTGAAATTAAATACTCTCTACTTAAAACAAAAAAAGAAATATATGAAAATATGAAAATAAAAAATGAAATTTCAGTTTCAATTTCTACTTACTATAAATTAATTCCTAAAAATATAGTAAAAAGTAAAAAAAAAACCAATATGTGCAATATTTGTAATTTAAAAAATTCACTGGAAAAAAAGAAGGAAGAATGTGAAAGTAAAAACTTACCATTACCAGAATCTATAGGCAATGACTTAAAGACTATTAATCAGCACCAAGACTTTTATGTTCATCAAAATAGAGAATATAAAAAAGATATTTATGAATTAGATGATGAGTCTTGTGTTGTAGTTATAGATTATAAGGAAAACTTAAAGGTTGGAAGTGGTCCAATTGAGACCAATAATTGTTTTTATTCAAAAAAACCTATCTCATTATTAGGGTTTGCATTAGTTTTTAAAGAAAACAATAAAACCAAATATGAATATCATGATTTTTTGTCTCAAATATTATCACATGATTCTTTATTTTCAGGTGAATGTCTAATTAATCTTCTTAAATTAGATAGATTTTTAAAATAAAAAATATAAAAGTGTGGACTGATAATGGAAATCATTTTAGATCATATGAATTTTTATATTACTTATTTAAAGGGGCACCTAAATATATTAAGGGTTCTATAAAATATAATTGTTTTGTTGAATGTCATGGAAAAAGCATTGTTGATGGTCACTTTGGTGTAATATCAAAAATATTAAAGAAAAAAGAAAATGAGCTTTATATTAAAAATGTTAATGATCTTAAAAATATTTTTGAGCAAGAAGAAAAAAGAAAAGAATTATATAAATCAGTACTATCAGGCTCAAATATTTCTCAAAAGTCATTCTTTTATATTTATGAAAGAAAAGTTAGGCCTATAAAAAGAGAGCTTGAAGTTAAAAATCTGCGCATCAATCTTTCATATTTGATGATAGATGAGAAGTTATACACGTCACCTCTAACATTTGAAAGTTTATCAGAATATTCTGAGATAACTTATCATTTGAAATCACGTGATGATACCAGAGAAACAAAAATATCAGAATATGCTAGTGATGTATTGGGGCAAGTTCATGAAGTAGGGCAACTTACTAGAGGGTGTATTTTAAATAGAGTTATCAGTCTTTCAAAAACAACAACCTTTTTTTCTGAAACAAACTAAGAATATTTATGATGAGCCAAAGATAGAGTAATAGCACTTATAGCTTTGAGGCTGCTATTACTCTCCCATGCAACTCATCATAAATATTTTTGGTTTGTAGTTTGTAGTAGCACTTAAGATATTTTCAATAATACTATAAGTTGCACTTTTTGATTCTAAAATTGATGACTTATTTTTTAAAAAAATTATCTAAGCCCAAGATCAATTAAAGTTTTGGGATTGGTTGTATTTTAAGCTTTCTGAATAATTAGAATATGAATAATGTGATCAAGTTATAAAATAATCAATCTGGCGCCTAGGCATAACAAAAAAAGTAATGACCCAAATCTTCAAGTAGCTGTAGTGTCATGGCCGGAGGCCGTCATGTACCAAGGCATCAAAGGGGAGCTTAATTCATCCGGATAACGGGTAACAAGGGCCCAGTAGAGGAATGGAGCTGAACGGGTTAGGTAAAGCAATCCAGCGGCTAAAGGGCAGTAGGCACCAAGGTTGGGAATGACAACTTTGGTCAGACTGAGGATGGTCAGGATGACCATCCCAGCTCTACTATGGTCGTAGGGCTGAGGGATAGGGGGAGCAGGGGAGCCGTAGGGGATGCCAGCCATTCCAGGATCTGGACCTGGCTGGTAGTCCATAGGTGTAGGTCTAGGGTGGTACTCTAGTCTTTGGGTTTGACTTCTGCTTAAGTGGTGAATAAATTGAAATTCTAATAAAGCAAACAAAACTGAAAGATTCATTCACTTTATTTGACATTGTCTGCACTTGAATTAAGTGAGAGAAAGTGGGTTTTATACCATTCATCTGGTCTACCCTGGAATGTTCTACTGCTTAATCCTTGAGAGCTCTTGGGGTCCCAACTCTTGGGCACTGGCATCTGAGAAGTAGTGGGAAGTGACTTGGGAAGTGTGGATTGAAATTTGGGTGACTTGGTCTGGGCAGGGGAATTCTGTTGGTGGCTGGTGGATAATTGGTTGATATTTTTAGTCTCAAATTTTCCTTGGTCATTCTGCAAGAATTTCTGAGTCTTGCAGCTCAATTGAGGTGCTGTTTGCAACCAATTTATTGGTTGTGTTGACAGCAGCTCTAGTAGCTGCAAGATTCTCAATTAATACCTCAGTGCAGCTGGAGTAATTGGGGGTGGCAGGAACAGTGGGAAATTTAGCTGCAGGAGCAGCAGCAGAAATCTGGAATTTATCAGATCTGCTGGTTGCATTCTGCAGCAGATCTGATTCAGTACAGCATTGGGGCT
Source organism: Entomophthora muscae (assembly GCA_014839935.2). NCBI lineage: Eukaryota > Fungi > Entomophthoromycota > Entomophthoromycetes > Entomophthorales > Entomophthoraceae > Entomophthora > Entomophthora muscae. Next base: position 137,073 of record QTSX02003747.1, read on the forward strand.
GGGTGCCCCAATGCTGCTGGGAGTCACAAGCTGGCCTCAGGACAGGACCCGGCTTTGGGTTGCTTCAAACTGCCCAAATAGGCCAGGGCAGTTTGAAGCGGCCCTTGCCTGCCCTGGTGGGTGGCTGGGGGTTCAAATCCCCCAGCGGGCTTTCTCAGCTGCCCTCGCTTTTACTTGGCAGCTGAGTGCAGGGATTCAAACCCTGTTCCGGGCTTTGGGTTGGCGGCTCTTACACATAGAGTGAGGGGATTGTGTTGGCAATTTCTTTCCTTTTGTATCTCAAGTGCAAGCTCTGGGTCTATAAAATAGAGCTGATTATAGCTTGGGTCAGTGCCAGGGGTAGCCAATACTGGGCCTTGGTGATGATAAAGTTCTCCATGGATTTGAAATGAAACATATGAGGTATTGGCTCCAAGGCGTAAATCCTGGCCTGTAAACAAAGAGTTCATAGCAAAAGTTGCATTGTACTGCCAAATATTATTGTGAAACTCCCAGCCCGAGGAGTGTTTTCAATATATAAGTTTTTTAAGGCTGGGGGAATTTCTCTTAAAGGAGGAAGTTGTATGGTGCCATCATTGCAGCATGATGTAAATTTAATACACTCAGGAGTTACAATACAAACCTCTTTGCAAGCCCAGTGCAAAGCAGAACAGTGTACACAGATCTCAGACATGCACCCAATATTGAGTGGAATTCAGGTGTGGCAATTCCTAAAAAAGGCATCTGGATCTGATACAGCTTCAGCTATTTTCTGTCCTTGGTGTGGTGTAGTAAATTCTTTAAAAGTTGACAAATTTGACAGGTTCAGACTCTTCTTCTTCCAATGGTAAGACTTCAAAAATGATCAGAAGTAAAATATAAAAGACAGCTTATGCATCATATATAATTATTATTTGGAGCTTGAATAGGATTGTCAGATAGGTTTGTTTCAAATTGGGAAAGAGTTTCCCGGATAAGGTTCTCAATGGGAATGTTTAAGTGGTGATGTCCACGTCCAGCCATCAGATCTATTATCTAAATATTATTAAAATACAATTTTTTATTCATTAATTTGTTAAGGTGATTTATTATTGTAGATATTATTATATCAGGATAAGACTTTAAGATAAGATATACTCAAAACTAAATAAAAAAATTTCTATCAAAAGTTTTGGCTTTACTTCAATCAATTAGAAGAAACAATATTTTATTTTGTACTATATATAGACTTAAATAAAGAGTAGGGTTTATTTTGGTAAAGGTAGTTTTCTTACAATACAAATATATAATTATATATTTTTATATGGCTGTTAGAATTATATATTTTTATGAAGTTTTTTATGTTTATTTTTAGTTTAAAAAATTAAAAATTAAAAATGTTGATTGATTTTTTAATGTGCTTTGAATGTAATTTAAGAGCTGCTGTTTAAAGTTATTCTTAGTTAATTAATTATTTTTAGCTTTATCCTTTTGCTTACTTTAAGTTGGCTTAAAAATATGAAGTTTGCTGAGTGGGATAGTAGTCTTGAATCTTTGATCAAGGTAGGTTGGACAAAAATATATCTGGTTGAGCAAGGTTAGCAATCTGAAGAGTGGATTAAAAATTACCTTGATGATCATTTTGATTGGTTTGTCTTTGGTTGAAATGGCTTGAAACTCTATGGTGGTTAGTAATAAATTAGGCTTACCTAATTGATCTTTACTATTGGTCAAACTTGACATTGTGGCCATGTCGATGCATTGGATTGGCTAGGGTCTATATTAGTGGATAGAAACTACCATGTGGATTTATCAAATTTGAGTGGCAGCGTTTGCTTCTGCCGGAGTAGTTTACATCTATTTACTTATAAATACCCTTTCGATCTGATGTAGAGTGCCTCAGCGTGCTGCTCAAGACAGCGGTGGGAGGGCCCGCCATCACACCGGACTACCGCTCATCTGGAAGCTCATTAGCGGCTTAGCGGCTTCGCTGACAGCTCCGCCGGCCACAGGGCCGCCTGACAGGCTGCCGACCAAAAGCCTAAATTGTGACTCGCAAGATTGAATAAGATTTTGGATGGGAATTAAGAGCTCTTAACTTGGAACTGTCCATTAACACTATTGGCAAAAATAGGACTTTCTTTTTTGACACTTAATCTTAGTCTTTGGATAAAGTAAAATGGTAAGAAATACAAGAAAATAGAAGACAGCAAAAACTAAATAAAATAAAGGGTCGCGTTCGTACCAAAACTGTAAAGAAAGCGAGTCGTGTGCTCATTGAGAAGTACTACCCTCGTCTTACCCTTGATTTCCAGACCAACAAAAAGATCTGCAGTGAGGTAGCCATTATTGCTTCTAAGAGACTTCGCAACAAAATTGCTGGATTCACAACCCATCTCATGAAACGCATTCAGCGAGGTCCTGTTCGTGGTATTTCCTTCAAACTACAAGAAGAGGAACGCGAGCGCAAAGATAATTATGTCCCCGAAGTTTCAGCGCTTGACCTATCAACTATCGAAGTTGATGCTGAAACAAAGGTACTCTAATTTAAAAAATACATTGCTAACCTTTTTAGGATCTTCTTAAATCCCTTAACTTTGAAGGTATGTCTGGAATTAGTGATGCTCCCCGTGGCCTTGCCAGCTCTGGGGTGGTTGGTTATGAGCGCGCTGCTCGTCGTGGCCCTCCCCGTGTCCGTCGTTAAAAATAAAATTGCAATCTTAAAATTACATAGCTACAACTCCCCTGATTGCATAAGAGGTGATACTAATCTAACTTAAAGAATCAGAGAATGTAAAATCATTTTAGGTCTAAAGAAGCTCATTTTTCAAAGACAGTCTAAATTTTAATTAACCTAAATTTTAAGATGACTTTGTTAATGTAAAATAAAAATTCAAGGCAATTCCATTTTTTACTGGAATTTATTTATAGAATGAAAAAATTATTTATCTTTATTAGCTTTTGTAATCTGAGATGTTAATTTTTTCTCTTGTAGAGGATATTTAATCTTTTTTGCTAATACTATAGGGGCTTTCTAATGAAGTTTCAAATAGTAACTTTGGTATGATATAATAGCTTAAAAATAAGTAAATAATGTTTTTTGTATTAATTTTTATCAGGACAAAATAGTTATATTTAGCAGTATGTTTTGTAGAAAAAATACTTTTTTAACTAAAATATATCAATATATTCATATTTTTTTGTAATATAATTATTTAAGAGCTTTTTAATAGCTGTGTAATGCTATATATAAGTTGTGTAAATCAACTTAATAAATATATATAATTAAATGGATACCTGCTCTAAATAATTTGGGTTTAATCATATATTTGTTTTTAATAAAATACTTATAAGTTAAAAACAATTAATTATCTATAGTAAAATGACAGGAAACCATGATTTTTTGGCTGAACTACTGGGTCTGAGAGTAGTACTAGGCAAAGGCATGATACACCAGCTGATGGGTCCTAACTTAACCAAATATGATAGAATTTCCCACAAGATGTGACAGAAATCGCGTGATAGTATGAATCTGTTTCTAAATGGTGGGAAATTACCACCCAAATCCAAATAGAATTAGTGATTAACCACCAATGTGGCTTCAGATATTGTTTTGTGAGATTTTCAATTGAGATACCAGGATTAAGTAAAATAATTAATCCTAACCAAAGTAGCCCAAGATAAATAGCCTGTGAAAGCATCAGAGAATCTTCAGAATAAAATTCTGGACATTGAAATGCAGCACAATTTTCATTTTTCAAGACAGGGGGGCCACTCCAAGATTGGCAGGCATTGAATTAACATTGGGAGGTGCCGACGACAAAGTTCTAACTGCAGGGCCCCATCTTTCAGTAATGATTTGGCTTAGAATCAATTGTAGGGAATGTAGCGCAACAATCCAACTACAGGATGCATTTTAAAAATGTAAATTAGACCAAGGAATATATGATTTTTATTGAATAAATTTTGGGAGGACTCAACTCTTAAAGTTGAAACAGTGAAAATTATTCAATATATATCAAAAATTGACTAAGCAATACCACCTGGATCCTGGGCTTCTATTTCTTCCACATCATCAAGTGACTATCTGGTCCAGGTTGCAAAGAACCCTTGGGTGACCAATTTCTGACAACCATGCTGATAAATAAGTTCATATCTGGTGACCCTTAAGTTATGTCAATTTATCAACATCAACTTACAGGGGGGAATCAAATTTGACCGGCGAACTGGAGCAGCTGTAACCTATTTGCAATGAACCGTTTGATTCAGTTCCATTAAATCAGTCAGCTTTGTTAAAGGTTTCCTGGCTTTTCGAGCTTTCTTACTCGGCTGAATAATTCCCGGCATTATGAAACTTACTGTGACACAAGAGGCCAAGTGCCAGATGTCAACAGCATATAGTCTATTAGTTCTGAGTGCAAGGTAGAGCACACCTAGGAACTAATTGTTCTGATCAGTGGCTTCTGGCTTGATAAGTGAAGTCTTGTTGGCTTGGGAGTGATAAGTGGTATTATGAGAACTAAATAAGCAGAAATGTAAAATTACTCCCCTTTTTGGCTCTCAATTGTTTCATGTTCTCACACCACACCAAGAAATTGCCTCAAACCTCAGCCAACCCCTTGAATTCCCTGGGGGATTTGGCCCATACTATTAATGAAAAATTTGTGTTAGTATACCTTACCAAGTTACCTGGTCCCTCTCTTGCCCCTCTGCCCTGCCCATAGAGAAAACCCTGATAAGTTTAGACTGCTTGTTGGTCTGATGCAGGCTTCACCTCAAAGTTATAAGGTCTGGCCAATCAAAAGTTTTCACATTGAAAGCTCAAGTTTGTAAAGTTACTCTTTCTTTGGCCTTGGATAAAACAATATTCCTGTGTCAAACTAGAAAATGCCCCCAAAGTCCTGTCAAATCCTTAAATTTCCTGAAGAATTTGGCACATACAATTGATGAAAAATTTGTTCTCACATACCTCTCTTAAACCTTCACTTATCTGCTGTATCCTGCTTGTCTGCTCACAGAAGAAACATTGATCAATTTATACTATCTGTAAGCCTAGTGTTGTTTATTTTTTCAGAAATTGCATGGCAACCAATCAATGATTGCCACATATGAGGTGCAACTTCACTCTTTGATACAATTGCTCTAAATTCTCATCAACTCTATCATCCTCAACCAATCACTTTCTCCTCCAAAAGTTTATTTAAAACCCTTCCAACCCCTCAGCCCTAGGGTTGAAAAATTTGTCTTCTGGTCAATCAGAGGGTCCTCATGCCCCTAATGACACTTTAGTTGATACTGTCACAAGTGACAAACTTCTACTGTGTCAGGAATGGCAATTTGGATGCTCCTAAATATCAAAATACAGAATTGGAGTCAAACCCTGGACAAAACCCTTTGCGGACCGCCAGACTCATAGGCTGGGAATTTTTCCAAGGTGCCAACGCCTGACACCGGCGGTTTGCCTGGTGAAATAGACAAATTTCTCCCGGAAAGTTATTTCAAACTCTCCCAAAGTCCCAGGGAAGGCACTGAACCCAAAGAGGCACCCAATACCCAAATTGATAAACAGAAGGATTCAAAGTCTTCTCACCCCAAAGCGGCCAGTGGCAAACCACCAGTGCCAAGTGCCACACTGCCATCTGAGACACCCAATGCCAACCTGCCCAAGCCCAGAAAACCTGACCAGGTAGTGAAGCCTGGCAGCGTGGTATAAATACCTGCCAGGCCAAGATTAACCCCCATCATCATTTTTAAATAAAGGTTATGAGATATTGGTTTTCCCAACTATTGCCATATTTTATTCTTGCCATCTTCCAGTTAACCTCAAGATTGTCTGCCCCCCTTGCCAGCCCGCCAGCTACGTACTGCCCACCAGGTGCCCCCTTTGGTCCTGTCCATTTCACAGAGTACCCCTTAAAGCCTGAGTACAAGGACTACACTGTCAACAACATACTAGCCCAGGATCCCTTGGCCATAACTACCAAGTTAACCAGATATAACCAAAAAGGCCCTTGGTACGTTACCAAACCCCACCTGTTCAGAGATAAATACAACTTCCTTCCCGCCTACCAAATAGACATGGAATCACCTGTCACCCCCAAACCAATGTCTGCCTTTGCCATCAAGCTCCCACTGGACCATACCAACAAGCTTTTTGGAATTGTATATATTACTCTCATGGGAGTAATAGATACTATTGTCCCAGCCGCTGGTCCGTGGTCATGGGTGGGCAAGTCAATGTCCTACCTCATTAAGTTAGCACCAATCCTTTGGTGGGCTCTGCCCACCCAGTGTTCAACCTACCAGTTCCCAAACACTAGCAAGCCGGCCAATCAGGGTTGGTTCCCTGACATTATGACAATCTATTTTAAACCTGGTACCCTGAGCCCCAAGATGTTGATTATTCTTGGGGCATCTTGTATGTTTTTTGTAATGATAATCACTTATTACAAATTTATGATGACCAAGAACCTGATCTATTCCGCGTGAAAGAATATGAACGTGACCCCAGACGGCCTCAAGAACTCTGACCCCGCCGCCAAACCTGCCAAAGGACCCTCCTCTCAGGTTCAGAATGTGATAGTCAACCAATCTCTCACCAAAGTGGAGATGCCCCAGATGGGAAAACTCACTCTTGAAGAGGCCCGCTGCACCATTCCAGTGCTCTGACTACATTTTCAAGCCAATGCCTCATCCTATTCCAGTGACACCAAAAAGATACTTGGAGTAGCCGCCATGCTATCAGGAGATGCCCTTGATTGATTTGGCAAAGCCACCGCTGAAGACGTGGAATTTTTCCTAGACTATGCCAAGTTCAAAGCCAAACTGATGGCCACAGGGGAAGACTGCGACACCAGATACTATGCCCTAAACTTCTTGTTAGAAATCCGGCAGGGCGCCTGTCCCATCCAAGCTTACATTGAAAAATTCCTCAAACTAAAGACTCACACCCAACTGGAAGACAAACTGGCAGCCATCATCTTCTGAAAGAGAGTCAACCTAGCAATGAAGGACTTGTTGAAGCATCATCCGCCCACCCTCAGCCTAGACAATCTGGTTTCCCTGTGCAAGGGCCTTAGCATGAACCAAGAGAATGCTGGATCCTCCCAGACCCGCCAAACCCAAGCACCAACCCCCAACAGAACAGGAATGTCACCCAAAAAGCTCCAACAACACTATCACAAAGGACTCTGTTTTCACTGCCACAAGGTGGGCCACTTGACCAGAGCCTGCCCTAAGAAGAACACTGCCCCAGTCTCACTGGCGCAAATAAACACTTCTTCCCAGTCTTAAAAATTCATCCAAGTGACCATAGAACTATTGGGAAACAAGCACCAGATCAAAGATTTTATTGATACAGGAGCTGATGAAAGCTTCATTGACACCAGCCTGGAAAAGGAACTAGGCATGACAGCTTCAGAGCATAGCCTACAAGTAGTCATGGGAAACAGCTCTCTGGACACTGGCTATGAGTGTGAACAAGAGCTTCTGTTGATAATTGGACATAATGTGTACCCATTGTCCCTGATCCTCTTACCCGGACTACCCCACCCCCTTATACTAGGCAACTCCTGGTCCAATAAACATGACCTGATCCTGAACTATCACAAGCAAACCACCACATTGGGCCAACCTAAATCTTGCAACACTGTCCCCTTTTGCATGAGCCAGGGCCAAACCCCTACCAACAAACTCTTAACCATAAAGATAGAACCTAGTGTTGGAATACTACCTACTCCCCTACAGAAATGGGACCATGTGTTTAGTGAAGAAGCCACAAAACTACCCAGCCATTCAATATATGACCACACCATAGACCTGATACCAGGAACCCAACCTCACCACAGCCCCATCTACAGCTGCAACCACCGCAAACAAGTAGCCTTGAAAGCATACCTGGAAGATATGACAAAAAAGGGTTTTATCCAAGTGTCAAAGGCCCCCCTGCTTGTCACCCATGCTGTTTGTAGGAAAAAAAGATGGTGGGATACACCCATGCGTGAATTACCAAAAACTGAATGATATCACAGTGAAGAACTGCTACCCCATCCCCAATGCCGATGACCTCTGTGATGTACTGACTGGAGCCCAGGTGTACTAAAAAATTGACCTCCGAGATGTGTTCAACCAAATCCAAATCAAGGATGGAGACAAGTACAAGACTGCCTTCAAAACCTGATATGGGCTGTACAAGTACCTGGTGACGCCCTTTGGCCTCTGCAACGTCCCCATCACCTTCCAAAGGATGATCAACACTGTCCTAGGGGAATACCTTGACCGCTTCTGTGTGGCATATCTAGAGGACATTCTCATCTACAGCAAGTCTCACAAGAAACACCTGCGCCACCTGGACCTCATATTGGAGAAACTCTCTCAAGCCAATTTACACGCTAATCTCAAGAAGTGTGAATTCTTTCAGTCTGAGGTTGAATTCCTGGGATACATAGTGAAGACTGGCGGCTTTGCCATGGCACAAGACAAAGTAGAAGCAATAATGTCTTGGCCGGTGCCCAAAAGCAGGAAGGATGTGAGAAGTTTCTTGGGCCTGGCAAATTATTGCAGATATTTCATCAAATTTTTTTCTCACATTACTCTTCCCCTGACCTGCCTTTGCTCTGACAAGGTCACCTTTTCCTGGACTCTGGAGTGTACCACCGCCTTTGACACCTTGAAACTTGCCTTCACCTCCGCCCCTGTCCTGGCCATGCCTGATCCCTCCAAGCCATTTGTACTGGAAACCAACACGTCCAACTTTGCAGTGAGAGGGGTTCTTCTTCAGGAAGGAGGGGATAGTATGCTACATCCTGTAGCATATTACTCCAAGAAAATGCTGCCTGCTGAAGGAAACTACCCAATCTACAACAAGGAGATGCTCACAATAATGAAGACCTTGAAACACTGGCACCAGTACCTATGTGGCTCTGAATTCTCAGTAAAAGTCCTAACTGACCACAAGAACTTGGTTTACTTTTTTAAACCCAGACAGTTGAACCAAAGACAGGCCAGATGGGCTTTAGAACTAGCCAACTACACCCTGACAATTAACTACAAACCCAGGAAAGTCAACATAGTACTTGAAACACTGAGCAGAAGAGCAGATATGATTCCCACTACAGCTGAGACCAAGGACCACAACACCCATGTACTCCTCAACCCCTCCAGCCTAGGCATCCAACTGATGTTCATGAAGATCATGGCCTGTAAGCCTGACATAATTGAGGCGCAGAAATTAGACAAATACTCAGCAGAACTTGTTGACAACTTGACCTCAGACCCAGAGAGCCGCCACTACAAGAAAGGATTTTTGCTGAAAGGATCCGCCCTGCTATTACACAACTGGATCTACGTACCAGAAGGTGAAACAAGGACCAAAGTACTCATATACTATCACAACTCAGAGATGGCCGGTCACCCTGGCAGACTCAAGACAATCCGAGGAATCAAGAAGAATTATGCTTGGCCCCAACTTGTAAAGTTCTGTGGCCCACTTTTGGCCCTAGATTGGGATGTATTTCCCAGACCATCAAAAAAAGTGGCCTGCGTGCAGGCAAAACCCCTCCAAAACCTGGAAGACTTGGCCCACACAGTGGATGAACGCTCTGTGTTGGCTTTTCTGGCTGAAGTTCTCATTTCTCCTTTGGAGTCCCCTCCAACTGCAGAGGAGACATTAATTCAGCTAGATTGTTTGTTGTCCTGGTGTTGGCTGGTCCTGAAACAACTAACAGGCCAACAGAAAAATGCGGGCCGCATGAATCCAGAAAAGCCTAACCTGAAGCCTGGAGAAATTAGGTATCAAATCTCGCAATCAGTGGCGTCCCAGGCTGCCAATTCCCCCGGTCCGTAAATCCCTTGGCCCAAAATAATTGGGTTCTAAAGCTCTCCAATGAAGACGTCAGAGGAAGGCATTAGGGGAAATGCACACCCTGAGTACTCAGAAGGCTCCTAGCCAATTGAGGGGCTGAGTTTTACATCCGGGCCCGCAGCCCCTATTTTTCTTGGTCTCAAACCAGGATAAGATTGGCCAGTATTCTTTAATAGGCTCCCCTTTAGATTGCACTCCAATAGCCCCTTTCATATCTCCTCCTGTCCTATCACTCCCCTTTTGCATAAAATGGAAGCATGGGCCATCAGGTCCCTTGCTTACCAATTCCAATTGTTGAATAAACTCCTGACTTTGAAAATCCTTTTGTAGTTTTGAAGTTTATTAAATAATAAAGGTAATTATCTCAACTCCTGCTGTTGTCCACGCCTCGCGCTTTCCCTGGCCCGCCTGCCTGTTGTTTTTTGTTGGGAGTTGTTCCAAGAATATTAATTTGGATTGTTTCCTGAAATTTACCCATGCACTTGATCCGTCCGCCCAGAAGTTTTAGCAAAAGGACACCTGCTGGAATCATGTTGTCACCTTGGTACAAGATGGCTATGTGGATACTGGTGCCTGTTTCTCTATTGTTCTGGTCCTCCAACCCTGTCTTTTAGAGCAAACTTTCCTTGATTAATTGATGCTCTGAGTTTATTCCTAGTCTGTTTGTAAATGTAATTGAACATCTCACCCAGATTCCCATCAAACTGGTATCCTACATATTGTTGTTCCTTTAGAATCTGTTACTACTGAAACTCCTTCTTCTGACTTGGACAATCCTTCCCCCTTGCGCCAAATACCTGAGTTGGATGCAGAGGCCCCTTCCACTTGGGATTGCTCTCTGTGGTTACTTACTGGAGCTTTGGTCATGGCTTTGGATGCGTACTTCCCTCCCCTTTCACATCCGGTCTCCTTTGGGAGGCCCCTTTGAGAGACTATCCCAGTCTTGCACTGGATGGCATCCTGGTGGTTGGTACCACCAGGATGGGAGCCAGACTCTGTTAGTCTAGCCCCCCTCTCTTACACAACTGGAAAAAGATGTGGCTGCCTACATCAAAGGCTGTGAGACATGTGGAAGAACCAAACCCCGTAGATCCAAACCTGAAGGCTTGCTAAGACCACTAGACATACCAGCAGGACCCTGGCAGTCCGTTTTAATGGATTATATTGTGGAACTGCCCCCTTCTAATTTGTTCAATGCAATCCTAGTCATGGTAGATAAATTCACTAAAATGTCCTATTTTGTCCCTACCACCCCCACTGCACTGCCGCAGAGACAGCTAGACATTTCCATGTCCGCATCCTAACCCAACATGGCACTCTGGCAGAAATCATCACTGATAGAGGACCCCAATTCATCTCAAAATACTGGACTCATGTGATGAAGGACTTGGGGGTAAAGCACTGTGTATCAAACTACTACTACCCACAGACCAATGGCCAGACTAAATAAGTGAACCAAATACTTGAACAGTACCTACAATGCTATGCCAAAGCCAACCAAGATAACTGGGCCAAGATGCTACCCATGGCACAGTACGCCTACAACAGCAAAGACCATGCATCTACTGGAATGTCCCCTTTCAAAGCCAACTACAGGGTTGACCCCACATATAACCCTAGCATTGAAAACAAGGAAACTAACCCGTCTGGACGCGCCTGGATTGAACAGATACACAGCACCCAACAAACCTGTCTTAAGAATCTGAACCAAGCAGTACAGACATACAAGGCCTTTGCTGATTGAAAACAGACCCCTGGTAAACCCCTCCAAGTTGGAGACAAGGTCTATTTGGATTCCTGTAACGTGCCCCTGCATGTGCCTTGCAGAAAACTACCTCACAGAAGAAGCGGACCACACAAGATCACCAAGATCATTGGAGACGTTGCCTTCAAGTTAGACCTACCCCTCACGTGGAAGATCCATAATGTGTTCCACCATGCCCTGCTGTTCAAAAAAGACAGAAACTCCCTTCCCCACCAGAAGATCAAGTCAAGCCCCCCGCCAATCTGGAAGGACCACTCAATTGAGTACAAAGTTGAGTACATCCACAACAACCAGGTCCACTACAAGACCCCCCAGTACTATGTCAAGTGGTCAGGCTACCCCCCAGAAGAAAGCACCTGGGAACCCTTGAGCAACCTAACCAATGCCAAACAAGCCATCCAACAATATCTTGAGAAGAAGGCCCTGAAAGGGGAAATTTTGAGGGAAGAAGAGGATGATGTCAGGAATGACAATTTGGATGCTCCTAAATCTCAAAATACGGAATCAGAGTCAAATCCTGGACAAAACCCTTTGCGGACCGCCAGACTCATAGGCTGGAAACGCAATAACCCACTACTAATTGATGAAGTTGCTGCTAGCCCTCCAGGACCCGTACCCTTAGCTGCCCCGCAGGATTTTGCAAGAAAACTGCCAGTGCAAGATGCCGGGAATTTCCCTGAGGTGCCAACGCCTGACACTGTTGGTTTTCCTGGTGAAATAGACAAATTTCTCCCTGAAAGTTATTCTGAACTCCCCCAAAGTCTCAATGAAGGCACTGAACCCAAAGAGGCACCCAATACCCAAATTGATAAACAGAAGGATTTGAAGTCTTCTCACCCCAAAGCAGCCAGTGGCAAACCGCCAGTGCCAAGCGCCACACTGCCATCTGAGACACCCAATGCCAACCTGCCTGAGCCCAGAAAACCCAACCAGGTAGTGAAGCCTGGCAGCGTGGTATAAATACCTTCCAGGCCAAGATCAACCCCCATTGTCATTTTTAAATAAAGGTTATGAGATATTGGTTTCCTCAACTATTACTGTATTTTATTCTTGCCATCTTTCGGTTAACCCCAAGATTGTCTTCCCCCCTGCCAGCCCACCAGCTACGTACTGCCCACCAGGTGCCCCCTTTGGTCATGTCCATTTCATAGAGTACCTCTTAAAGCCTGAGTACAAGGACTACACCACCAACAACATACTATTCCAGGATCCCTTGGCCAGAACTACTGAGTTGACCAGATACAACCAAGAAGGCCCTTGGTACATTATCAAACCCCACCTGTTAAGAGTAAATACAACTTCCTTCCCGCCTACCAAATGGACATGAAACCACCTGTCACCCCCAAACCAATGCCTGCCTCCACCGCCAAGCTCCCACTGGACCATACCAACAAGCTTTTTGGAATTGCATATATTAATCTCACGGGAGTAATAGATACTATTGTCCCAGCCGCCAGTCCGTGGTCATGGGTGGGCAAGTCAATGTCCTACCTCATTAAGTTAGCACCAATCCTTTGGTGGGCTCTGCCCACCCAGTCCACAATCCACCAGTTCCCAAACACTAGCAAGCCGGCCAATCAGGGTTGGTTCCCTGACATACTGACCATGATTACTGAAAAGCCTCAACTACGGGATTCAAACCCTGAGACCCTGCGGGCTGCCAGCCTGCAGGACCAGCTGCCCGCAGATTTTTGGGCTCAAGCCAGAGCAGATCTTGACTTCAGAAATCCCCTTAAAGCTGGATGAATCAAAATCATCTACATCAACAACTCCCACACTAAAGGTTCCTGTTAACACAACCAATCAGCGGGCAGGCCCAGACATAGAACCCAAAATAACTCAGGCCTCCACAGGAAAGAAAATAGAGAAACTTACCAATAAGTGTAGATCACCCAGAAATAACCAACCCCACAACCCAACAAAGAAATTGGAGTATTTCCAGTTCAAACCAGCCAATGATTTAACTCCCACAATGAATGCCACCAAAGACTGGGAAGATCAGGTAAACAGTACCACCTAGGCCAGAGAAATTTTTAAAAGTTTTCCCATGACAGATGGGCATACTTATACCCTGGACTTCCAGGAAGATGTCCATTGCTATTCTTGCAATAAAGTGACATGAACCTTTGGTTCAACCAGGTTATTCCATATTTGATTTTAGTTCTATTTTATCTACAGTCTACCTCCCACAGTTCTGCACCCCATACCCTACAACCCCAAGAAACCACAGACCAACCACCCAAGTTTTACTGCCCATCAGGAGTTCCCTACGGCCCAGTGCATTTCACCAAGTACCCCCCCCCAACCCTGCGTATTTGGAATTCACCCTAGAGGAAATCCTAATCTACAACCCTGGGGCCAGAACTAGAGAGACCAAAACTATCTATAGGGAAGGTAATAAGATTACTAGACCTCCCCTGTTATTTTGCAACAAGTAAAACTACCTGCCCGCGTATTTGGTCCCAATGACTCCGCCCCTCACCCCACGGCCCAACTGCCTGCAAGAATCCGTTGTTGCCAACAAATCCACTTCCACTCAGATATTTGGGGTGATGTACATCACCCTTACCGGCTTGGTAGATTCTATGGTGCCTGCAAGCAGACCTTGGGTAATCCTGGGCAAATTGTTATCTTATATTGTGAAGTTAGCTCCAATCTTGTGGTGGGCCCTCCCTGCCGGGCCCGCAGGCTGTCCACCTGCAAGTTCTCAGGAACCCACCACAGGCTGGATCCCTGACATAAGGTTCCTTTTGTCTGGTCAGCTCCGGCCCAGGAAGCCTTTGACACTCTTAAGCATGCCTTCACTTTGGCTCCTGTACTGTTGCGCCCTGATCCAGACTGCCATTTTTTTTGGAGACTAACACGTCCAACTACACATTGGGAGCAGTACTCATCCAGCAAGGGGAGGATAATGAATTCCACCCTGTGGCCTTCTACTCATACAAGCTAATGGATCAGGAACACAATAACCATGTGTACAAGAAGAATTTGTACACTATTGTGAATTCCTTGAAGCACTGGAGGAGATACCTTGAGGGGAGCAAGTACCCTACAATCATTCACACTTACCACAAGAATCTTTTGTACTTCACCAAGATGCAGAAGATTGTTCCTTGCCTGGCCAGATGGGTCATCAATCTTTTGGCTTATGACTTTGTAATAGAATATACACCTGATAAATTAAACATAGTCCTGGACGCAATCAGCAGACAGAAAGACCTTAAAGACAACCCAGCTGCAGACCTTGACCACAATAACCAAGCTGTGTTATCTTTCTCCCAGTTCCTTTCCAGCATCATTGAGATATCTGCCTTCAATGCTCTTGACCAAGAGATTATGGAAGCCCAGATGCTGTTTTCCTTTCAGGAAGAGCTCACCAGCATGCCAAAGAAAACTCCTAAAGCAGTAATGGTTAACAATCAGGGAATCTCTTATGTTAATGGCTCATTAGTCATTCCTGAAGGTAACTTGCAAACTAAAGCAGTTAGCCATATGCATGAAGGACAACTGGCAGGACATGGAGGCCTTATGAAAACCTTGAAGAGACTAAGCAGACAATACTGGTGGCCTGGAATGAAGAAGGATATTCATGAATTCATCCTTTCTTGTATGACTTTTGGAAGGAACAAGCCAGGAAACTCCAAGCCTCAAGGTCTTCTCCGTCTGCTTCCAATCCCAACACGCCCTTGTCCTCCATATCCATGGACTTTATAGTTGATCTACCAGTCAGCAGCAGGAATTCTGGGGTTATGGTAGTGGTTGATTGCTTCAATAAATATGCTGTCTTTATTCTGTTCTCATCCTGTACCACTAAGGAAGTGGCTAATATGTTCTTTGCAACAGTAGTGTGCAATTACAGCTTGCCCACTGACATCACTTTGGACAGAGGGGTTCAATTTACATCCCGTTTTTGGAAGGCTCTTATGGAGCAAATGGACGTTAAGGTCAACTTATCCACCTCCTTTCATCCACAGACCAATGGAAAAACCAAGCGAGTCAATCAGGTTTTGGAGGGATATCTTTGTCACTACATTAATTCTTGACAAGATAACTGGAGTCCCTTCTGTTACCTGGCTCAGCTATGTCAAAACACTGCTTACCACAGCTCTATTGGAATGTCACCCTTCTTTGCTAATTTTGGGTTTGATCTGGAGAGTTTCCCAACCACAGTTTTGGAATCAATGTACCCCCAAGCAGGCGAGCTTTCAAACCAAATGAAGAAAATACGCTCAGACCTGATCTTGTTCTTGACCAAGGCCTGCAAGGAATAAAAGAAATACACCAACTGCCACTGCTCTCCATAAAAGGACTACACTGTAGGGTTCTACATCTACTTGAATGCCTGCAACTTGAATCTAAAGATACCTAGCAAGAAGTTAGGTACCAAGTAAATTGGCCCCCTCAAGGTTCTGGAAAAACTGTCTAGCTTAAACTATGGACTTGAGCTCCCAACTGGATCTAGCATACATGATGTCTTCCATGTGGATATACTAACACCTTATGATGGTGATCCCAAGAATCTAGAAGGAAGAGATCCCAATCCACAAATTGTCTCCAACACCTTTGAGTGGGAAGTAGAGGACATTATCAACTCCTGCCAAGTCAAGGGGAAGTCACAGTTCCTGGTCAAGTGGAAGGATTACGGCAAAGAATCAAATTCTTGGGAACCTGAAGAAAACCTGAAACATTGTCCAGAGGTTCTAAGGGAATTCCTTTCCAGAGAAAACTTTCCCTTAGGTGGGGGGTAGTGTCAGGAATGGTGATCCAGACATTCCTGTCAACAATTTTGTATTAGCACAGAGAGAGAAATATTATCTCCTTTGGGTGGTTTTGGGTCCCATAAAAATTAATGGGTTAGTAGGTAGCATCTGCTCTTATTTACCTGTTAAATGGTCTTCAGAATTGGCTCCAGAATCCAATTTTACGCAACAGGATTTGAACCCAAGTCTTCTTTACGCTCAGTCACTGGCTATCTAAAAGAGATTAAAGAGTTAATAGTCAACCAATTGTTACCTTCTGATTCAAATTCCAGCCAATCAGGCTTTGCCGCAATAAAACAAAATGAGGATTCTACTTCTGATGACAACAATCATGAGCTTTTGAGCTTTGGCTCCGTGTTGGCCGCGCCGTTGGGTCCTGGTCTTGTTGCTGGTTTTGGTCTTTCTTCTGTTGTCCCCAGCGGGGAATAACTGGGGTTCCCTCCTCAGGGTTTTAGCTGTTTGGTGTGCTTTGGGTTGCTGTTGTAATTGTTTTTTTAATAATTATGTTCAGAAGTTATTTTTTTGGGAAAGTAATATTCATTCCCCATGTTTTAAGTTACTTTTCCCACAAATCCCCAGTAACTCCTCAAATCTCCTCTAATCCTTTACTTTTTTCTCCAACTATTATTACAACCATGCTATATATAGCTGGTAAATCATAATATTGTTGCAACCAAGTTTCCAGACTTGCCTGCAAATGTATCTTACAATACACAGGGGGCGCTTGATGAGTTGCCCCTTGACGTATCTAACAACATGAACCAGTCTGATGGCAATATTGAATATCAGGTACTTCATCCTAATTAGGAGTGCTACCAATTTGACTTACTGATCCCTGCACAAGTTATTCCTTGGCTTCAAACCTTACATGGAACTTCCCACTATGCCACCCCCTTGTGGCTTTCCCCATATGGTATATTAATCACAATATTTTACAATAAACAATACCTTAGTCTTATTATTCTGTCCTTTCTATTAGACTGCTGTCTTCCCCAATTCCAAATACTGAACCCTCATTGGTTCAGTTGCAACAGTGGTAGCAGCGGTAGGCTGACAACCTATCTAAAACAAAATTCCCCCTAAGAAAGGATGGAGTACAGGCTGTATGGCTACTCCCCAACAAGAAACTTTCCTGCCAATCCCCAAGGGGGACATTCCCAACAGGTGTGTCATCTATCAAGACCAGCTAGTCCTCACAAGTGTGTACAATTGGCTCCGCCTTGGGCAGCGTGACGCCAGCGTCACCCTGCCTCAGTAAGACCTGTCACAACGTATGCTCAACCTTCAGCTAGAATCCTTTGCGGGTGGCGTCAAAGGGGCTGACATTGTCAGTTGGCTCCAATCTACCAAAACCCGCCTCTGTATCTATCAGGTTCCTGAGCCCATGTGGGTCACCACTGTGTCTGGCCACCTCACAGGTCCTGCTGCCATATGGTTCATCAACTGGGCCAGTCAGGAACTTGACGTTACCTGGGCGGCATTCCAAGATGCTGCAAAGTCCTGCCACAGCAAAATCTTCTCCCCCATTGTCATGGGAACTCCTCTCCTAGCAATCAAACAGACCGGTTGGTCCTGAGTACCTTACTGCCTGGCAACAAGCTCTTGCTGCCGCCCCCAAAGCCGTGACTGACGGAAATGCAATGCTACTCACCCTCATCATCAATGGGGTAAAACCCCATATCTGTAAGTGGGTCCCTGCAGGTTGCTGCACCTCTATCAATGACTGCTACAAGGCCATTGTGGAGGCTAATAACCAGGCTTCAATGGGCTTCCACTGTACCAGTGACGCTTCAACCCAACCTCATACAACACCTGGCAATGGCCACAATCAAGTGGGCCACTGCCAGCCCTGTCAGCAGGATAATGAGACTAAACACCCCCACAAGGGGGAGCTCCAGCTAGCACAGATTGAGGAGCAGGGAAAAGCCTGGTGATTATAGCAACAAGAGGCCCTAAGACCCCACCTGACCCTTCCTCTCAATCCCTGCTTGCAAAAAACCCCTGCAACTACAACATTCACAAAGTCAAAACCCTGGACGTCTTCCAAGTCCACAGTGACAACCCTGTACCACAAGCAAGCCCTTCTTCAAATAAAGTAACCTGCTTAGCCTATCCCTTCTGTTTCTGTGGAAACACCCACAAATTAATGGTAGATACCAGGGCCAACCACACTATGGTGGACCAGGCATTTGCTGACTCCCAACAATTAGATCAAAGG
This sequence comes from Entomophthora muscae, assembly GCA_014839935.2. NCBI lineage: Eukaryota > Fungi > Entomophthoromycota > Entomophthoromycetes > Entomophthorales > Entomophthoraceae > Entomophthora > Entomophthora muscae. Next base: position 155,636 of record QTSX02003747.1, read on the forward strand.
CCTAGCAGGTTCAAAGCAGTACAAGTAGCTGACTCCCGTAGAGTTGCAATTACCCATGAGACAGTACCCTTCTCTGTGAGGATGGGGAACATCCAGGTTAAGCTCTCTGGGCCAATCATGACAGGGCTCAGCCATGACATAATTGCTGGTCTCAACTGGCTTTGGCACAACTGTCTCTACATTGACTGGGATACATCTGTTATCACCCTTAATAGAAACAGGGTGGGCTTCCAGATCTATCCTGTTAAGATGAGCAAGTTACTTCATAATACTGTGTTTTTTATGATAACAGAGACAGGCTTGTACAACTTCAAGGGGGGAACTAGACTTCAATCAATGCTCAGTCAAAGTTATCCGCGCCAAACTATCTGCAGTCCCTCCCTTAGTCACTTCACCCCCACCAGCGCTTGTTGCACTCCTCAAGGAGTACAAGGACGTGTTCAGTGAGACACTTGAACAACTACCTCCTCCCCGGGAGATCCAGCACACTGTAAAACTCCAAGGATTGTTACCTAAAGCACAACCATTATATTGTCTTACACCAAAGGAAGATGAGACCCTCTTCCAGCACCTTGTGGACGCGCTTGATAAGGACTTCATTTGCCCCTTGCTCTCTCCATACGGGGCAGCTGTATTCTTTGTAGCCAAGAAAGACGGGTCCCTTTGCTATTCAAAGACTACTGCATCCTAAATGAGGTGAATGTTAAGAATAAGTACCCCCTGCTGCTAATTGACGGCCTGTTTGATACACTTGCAGGTGCAAAGGTCTTTAGCAAGATTGATCTGACTGCAGGGTACAACCAGGTCCGCATTGCACCAAGAGATGAGGCAAAAACTGCCTTCCGTACGCGCTACAGGTTGTTTGAGTGTCTGGTCATGAACTTCAGAATGACCAACGCTCCTTCCACCTTTGCCATGTTGATGAACAAAAAATTTGAGGAACTGATTGGAAAATGCATGGTTGTGTACCTTGACAACATTATTGTCTTCAGTCAAGATCAAACCACGCACCTCCAACACCTCTGTGCTGTCCCTGACACCCTTTGGAAAAACCAGCTAAAAGCTAAATCCTCCAAATGCAAGTTCCTCAAGTTGGAGCTGCTATTTCTTGGGCACACCATCTCTGACCAAGGGATAAAGCCCAACCCTGCCAAAATCAAGGTAATCACTAGCATGCCGCCCCCCACTGATGTGGGCCAGGTACAGACATTCTTAGGCATGGTTACCTACATGAGCAAGTTCATTCCCAATTGCAGGGAACTAATTGCACCTCTCACTGAGCTCCTCAACACTAAAAAGCGCTTCCATTTGACCCCTGTCAGAGATTGAGCCTTCAAGATGTTGAAGCAAAGGCTCACAACAGCACCAGTACTGCAGTTTCCCAATCAAAACTGTCAGTACAAACTCAAGACTGATGCCTCTGACAGTGTCAGGGATCCAG